>CM060318.1:83570742-83585742 GCA_030674155.1 Stramonita haemastoma | reverse complement strand
ATACAATATCATACAATACAATATCATACAATCAACAATTTTCAGTACACTACGACGCAATGTATTTGTGCATCACAATATACTACTCTGCACTACACAACACCACTCCACTACCATACACTACCCTACCCTGCAATGAAATGCAACACAAAGTAGTGGAACAACTCCACACCACACCGTCTTGCAACACTATGCATGATATCTTAAATGTTCAGCTAATTTTGGTAATTCCAGGGAGATTCTGTAGTTCCTCCTGTGGTGGCGCCCCAAGGACAATTCCCAGAGAAAAGACCTGGAGAACCAAGCATGAACATCGTTGTTCTTTTCCTGCTGGGGCTCCAGCTCCGCGGCCTTCATTCTTTTCTTTGCATAAAAACCAGGTTCGCAAGAATGGATGGAGCCACAATACTACCCCTCAGAACGTACATGAAGCTGGAGATATCAATTTCGGTGTGCTGTTTCCCATTTCATTCATAAACAAAGATGGAACAGCGTGCCTCGACAAAGTTCGGCCCGGACATGTCGAAAGAAAACCTGACGTAAGTGTGCTGGTGTTGTTGTTCATTTGTTGTTGTAGTTTTGTGGATGTTGTAAACCTATGTGGATACCTACTGATGCTTTACACTATTCTGTGTGTAAATGGTAGGCATTCGTTAGCCCTGGAAGACTATGGAGTTGAGCTGTAGGCTCTAGAGCGCAAAGCCTGTGCAAGTAAGTATGGATGGCAAGCTGTTGCCCATGCAGCAGACCCTTACCCCTCCCCTTTCTCAATGTCGCTGGGATGGTCCATTGGAAAGGTAATCGCTGATACGAATTTTGCCAGTGCCGTCGCAGGAGCCGCCAGACCGTTGCCATATTCAGCCTCGAACGGCCCTGAGGACTCCCAACTCCCCGATTTTTCCTCAGTGATAGTGTCTAAACACGAAAACTGTGTGCCTGTTGATTTAAAAAAAAAAAAAAAATTCACCCGCTCCTACCTACACATAATAGCCTGCTCATCCAAAAGGCGGAACGGGTTTTTAAAGTGTGCAAAATATGTTCTGTGTGGGTTTTCACACGGGGCGTCGGTTTATAGTCTCATCTAAATAAATCACCTGTGTGTACACGGATGCAAAAGAACCAGTTCGGATGATAAAGGTTCTGTAATTTATGTCAAGATGCGGAAAGGGGGGGGGGGGGGGGGGGGGGGGGGGGAGTGGAGCAATGGGGAGGGGGGGGGGGAGGTGGTGGCATACTATTAAGCACTTTACATGGATCAAAGTCTCATCAGCAATTACGCGGTTGGTGGTAGCGTAGGTGCAATACTTGGCAGTTAGTGTCACAAACTTTTGGTTCTTGATCATACGGATACAATGTGCGTGCTGCTTTTTCCCCTTATATTTGTTCTTTTATTTTGATGATAACAGAATAAACAGTAATGTGCTTTTATATCCTGTCCCCATGTGCATGTGGCTTTGTAAATGTGTCACCCGTTCCCATTGGCTTACAATAACTTACTACATGTACATGTGTTCTGAAAAACAGATCTGCTTGAAAGTGCGTGCAAAATGTCATGCGTGCATTCACAAATGGGGCTTGGTTTGTAGTCTCAATCAAAGGTGTGTGTGTGTGAGTGTGTGAGTGTGTGTGTGTGGTGTGTGTGTGTGTGTGTGTGTGTGTGTGTGTGTGTGTGTGTGTGTGTGTGTGTAAACGTGTGTGTGTGTGTGTGTGTGTGTGTGTGTGTGTGTGTGTGTGTGTGTGTGTGTGTGTGTGTGTGTGTGTCAAGTCGAGTCAAGTCAAGTCAAACTTTTATTTCCAGATGGTACATTGAATGAGCATCGATTAATCAAGCCATCTATCTAGGAAAAAAAAAGTCAAATAAACATTTCACCAATATTGTTTAAGTAACATGATTCAACAGCCTGAAAATTAAAATATCTCTGTTGATAAAAACAAGAAAAAAGAGACAAATAAACATTTCACCAATATTTTTTAAGTAACATGATTCAACAGCCTGAAAATTAAGATAGTAGATAAAAACAAACAAAAAAGAGGGGGAAAAAACAAAAAAAGAGAAAAAATACACTCAAAAGTCACACACACACACACACACACACACACACACACACAACACACACACACACACACACACACACACACACACACATACACACACAAAAACATCACACTCACCACACACACTATCACACACACACACACACACCACAAACAACACATAACATACGTCGTACACGATACGTATGCAATAGGCGCGTGCACACATTTACCTTTACAAATTATAGTGTTTAAAAAACAATTATGTCAATTACAATTACTATACAATATTAAGTTAAAAACATGTCAATCAACCATTTTATCAGTAAATATCTCCATACTTTCAATCATCCTTTATAAATAAGGAGGGAAAATGTCAAAAGTATAAAAAAAAAAAGAGAAAAAAAGGAAAAACGCAAAAAAAAATCCCAAAACCAATAACAATAAAATATGATGATACCCATCACCACTGAATAAAACAACAAACAAAACAACAATAACACAAAAAAGGTTGGAACAGACGGGAAGTGGGGGGGGGGGGGGGGGCACACACAGCAGACACAATTATGATGATAAAAAAGGATTATACAAATAAATAAAAACCCTTACACATGTCAACAAAAAATCCCAATAAAACAAAAACAAAAGGGCCTTAACCACTTATCAAAACAATAAAAATTTAATAGCGATTCAATCCCATCAATAATAACAATAAAATAAAATATAAAAAAACGTTCATGTTGAACCTATTTAACTGGGTAAGAAAAACAGAAAATATTGTTGCGAACGCACGCAGAACATCATGCGCACACGTTAAATCCTGTTCCGCTTTTCGTAAGAGAAAGCCATTGTGTGCCGGTGGAACAGATGACATTTACAAAACTGCATACACACTGGGGACTGGTTGTAACAAAGCACATGAGTGCTTATTCCATTATCCTCGATATACAAAAATAAATATAATATAAAAAAAAGTCACCAATCTAGCCATCAGGTCAGTCATTTGGTTTTCTCCTTTTCCATTGTATTTAAATGTGCAAATTGTCCACGTGTTTACATACATCACTTATACCCTTTCATGAACAAAACAAACAAAAAAAGTTTTTCCTCTCCCCTCTTTCACTTACATATAATATGTGTGTTGTTGTTGTTGTGTGTGCGCGCGCGCGCGCGCGCGCGCGCGTGCGTGCGTGCGTGCGTGCGTGCGTGCGTGTGTGTGTGTGTGTGTGTGTGCGCGCGCGCGCGTGCGTGCGTGCGTATGTGTGTGTAAAAACATTGTCATCCGTTCATACAGACAGAAATGGCTTACTCTTCCAAAAGGTAGAGTGGGTTTTTAACATGTGCGCAAAATGTTACGCGAGCGTTTGCACACGGGGCCTCAGTTTATTTTATTTTTTTTATCTATTTATTTATTCTTTTGTATCGAGGATGGACGGTGGCAGAATGGTTAAGACGTTCGCCTGCCAATATGTAAACCGTGAGTTTCTGGGTTCGTACCCAGCCTCGCCCTTTCTTCCTAGTTTGACGAAAAAATCGAACTGAATGTCAAAGTCATTCGGATGAGACTATAAACCGAGGCCCCGTGTGCGAACGCATGCAGAATATCGTGCGCACACGTTAAAACCCCGTTCCGCCTTTCGGAAGAGCAGGCCATCGTGTGCCGGTAGGAGCGGATGACAAAATTAAAAAAAAAAAAACCCAGCATGCACACAGGTGTCGTGTTTAGACACCATCCCTGAGGAAAAATCGGGGGGTTGGAGTCCCAGGGCGGCTCGGGGCTGTAGGCTATATGGCAACGTTCTGGTGGCTCCTGCGACGGTACTGGAACCATTCGTATTGGTCATTGCCTTTCCAATGGATCATTCCAGTGCCGTGGAGAGGGGGGGGGGGGGGGGGGGGGGGGGGTCTGCTACACGGGTAACAGCTTGCCCTCAATACTTACCTACCCAGGCTTTGCGCTCTAAAGACTAGAGCGCAACTACATAGTCTTCCGAGACTGATGGGTGCCTACTACTACTACTAATACTACTACTACTACTACTACTACTACTACTACTACTACTACTACTATTACTACTACTACTACTACTACTACTACTACTACTACTACTACTACTACTACTACTACCACTACCACTAATACCACTACTAGTAGTAGTAGTAGTACTACAACTACTACTACTACTACTGTATCGAGGATAGTGGAATAAGCACTCATTGCTTTTTTTTACATCCAGTCTCCGTATGCATGCAGTTTTGTAAATCTTGTCATCTGTTCCCAAAATCGCACAATGGCCTACTGTTACGAAAAGCGAAACAGGATTTAACGAGTGCACAAGATGTTATGATGTTATCGTCTCATCTGAAGGACTTTCGGAAGAGTGGAGTCAATACTTTATTGTTACTCCAGTGGAAAAATCCCCTTAATTAAACGGGTTTTGGTGGTGGCTCGATCTAGGGCCGTCAAATCGCGAGTGCAACTTTTTAACCCCTAGGCTAACCCCTTCCCCTCGAAGGATATAACTAGTGTTCGTTTAAAATAAAAGAATTAAAGAAACACTACGCCCGCATTTTATGGTGTGCAGGTAATAGCCTATGCAGTGGAGAATTTCAACAGAATATCTCCACTGCCCAACAATCTGACCCTGGGCTTTGTGATCCTGGACGATTGCGGCACTGTGACTGGTTCAGTCATGCAGTCTTTGAAGTTTCTACAGACCACCTGTGAAGGTAACACACAATTGTTTCCAAATTTTGAGAATGACAGGCATGCTTTTATTTGCATTTCTTTCTGGTAGACCTAGACTACATCAAGAGCAGCAGTAGCAGCAATATAGCAGCAGCAGTTTAGCAGCAGTATAACAGCAGCAGTATAGCAGCAGCAGCATAGCAACTGCAGTATAGCAGCAAGTTGAAGAACAACAGCAACAATTGTTATTCTGCTGCTTTCACCACTGCCACTGTTGTTGCTGCTACTACTATCACTATCAGTACTGCTAGTACAGCAATGTATATAAACAAAAACATGCTTTGGATACTTAGAGGCTCCTTTACAATTCAAAGGGCTGTGGTGCGAAGGTGAGGCCATAGCGCAAAATGACCCTACCAACGAAATCGAACGTCAGAACCAAACCAAAAAGATTGTAAGTGGTCTAGAGGTAACGCGCCTGCCTTGAAAGTGAAAAGTCCGGGTCGAAGTGTGCGGTGGTTCGAATCCCGTTTTGGGACCAAAACTTCCCCCCATCCATCAGATCATTGGTGGTTGTCTGGGTGCAAGTCTTTCGGGTGGGACGATAAACCAAGGTCCCTTGTCTTATACATCATTATTTAGCGCACGTAAAAGAGCCCACGGCAACAAGAGGGTCGTCCCTGGCAAAATTCTGTAGAAGAAAGCCACTCTGATAGGGAAACGAATATAAGTGCAGACCGGAAAAAGAAAAAAAAATGGGTAGGCGCTGCGCTTGTGGCGATGCGCTCTCCCCTGGGAGAAATCAGATTGGAAGAAGTCAATAAGACGAATGAATACAATCCACACACACTTCCAAAGAGGCGACATGGTGAGAAGGGGTGTCAACAGCAATCTCTCTCTCTCTCTCTCTCTCTCTCTCTCTCTCTCTCTCTCTCTCTCTCTCTCTCTCTCTCTCTCTCTCTCTCTCTCTCTCTCTCTCTCTCGCTCGCTCGCTCGCTCCCTCGCTCGCTCCCTCGCTCGCTCGCTCACTCACTCGCTCGTTCTCTCTCGCTCTGCTGACTAGTTTGCTGGCAAGGGTTACAAAAGGGCCTGTTGGATTGTTGTCAGGAGGACCTCAAGGAGTTTTTGTTTGTCCTGTGGAGGGTCCTGAGGGGTCCTGGAGTGCCCCCAGGCATTGTATTTAGGGGCAGAGGGAAGGGGTGGGAACTGTTTATCGTAGTCCCCGCTGTACTCAGGTTCGCTGTTAGGCAGGCCGTACTGCTTATAGTAGTCGCCGCGGCGTGGACGGGCTTTGTTCTCAGGCACGCTGTTCTTCAGGCCGAACTGCTTATTGTTGTCGTGGCGGCGGTGTGAAGAGGCCTCGTAGTCAGGTACACTGTCTGCAGGCCGAGGAGCTTTAGGTGTTGGGGGAGACCATGGGCCCTTGGCAGGATGGGGCTGTCCTTTGTTGTTGGGCGCAGCTCGATGGATGGACTGTGAGCCCCAAGTCTTGTGCCTTTGGCTCATGGAGTGGGCTGGAGTGGGGAGCAGAGGTTTTGATTTTGGTATGCGGTACAAGTTGTTGGTAAGGACCGCAATACCATAGGGACTTGGGTGGAAGGGGTCCAGGTACTTGTAGAGCAACTTCTTGGGCGCCCCACTTTCAGTCTGAAAACAGGAGGTGTGGTTGATAAAACTCACCCCCTCTTCTGCACAGACTTTGGAGAGGCTGGCGTTGGAGTCCCTCACGAATTTGGTGGCATGGTGTCGGCCATATGGAGGGAGGATTGAAGAGGCTTTTATGCTGGCAAGGGGGAAAGCCTGGCCTAGTCCTCTGACTACACGTTGCCATGTCGCACACTCAACTGGGCCACTTTGTAAGCAGCTGTTGATGCCTACATGGAAAGTGACTCGTTTGAGGTGTGGAGAAGGAGGAAGGGTGGATAGCCACTTCAGCAGGTGTTGGACTGTCAGGCCTGGCACTGACAGGTTACTTGCTGGTCCTTCATGGGGTGAAGTTCTGTCTCCAACTGCTCTTAAGACAGAGTCACCAATGAGTAACTCTTGGCTGGCAGTGGGGACAGTCTTTCTCAGTAGTGTCTCTAAAGGTGTTGGGAAAGGGGATGCCGGAGGGGGTGCCTTGGAGTAGACAGTGGGAATAATTTTTATTGGACTTTTTGTACTTTTATCTTTTGGTTGTTGAGGAAGGGCTGGTGGAGGGGGTGGTTTGGGGCTGGGGTTTTGGTCAGGATCAAGGGGTGAAAATTTGTTATTAGTGGGGATCGTGGGTATAATCTCTTCATCAATTGGGGTGTCTGATATATCAGAGAGGGAGTCCCTTAAGAGAATTTTGGAAGTGTCTGTTAGTTTTTTGGTATGAGTCTTTGGAGTGGAAGTGACTGGATGGTTGTTGGAGTGGGATGGTAGGTATGATGTAGTAGTTGATGGTAGGGGTTTCTTTAATTGATTGATTTCTTTATTAATGTGCTTTTGCCAGTTGTCGAAGGCAGAGAGGCTTTTGGCTTGACTGTCAACTGTTTTCTGCAATTGAGTGTTTTGCTGAGTAAGGTCAGCAATGGTTGACTTCAGTGTTTGTTCTGTGGCTTTTATGTGGTTTTTTGTTTGGACTGAGCTGTCTTTGCTGGTGCTGGCTGTTATCTCTATCTGTTGGTGTAAGTGTTTGTTCTCTGTCTGTAATGCATCGACCTGTGCTTTGAGGGCAGTGATGGTGGAGATGGCTGCAGACAGCTGGCAGTGAACTTGTGTGAGTAGGGCTGAAGTGGCCAAGCTGTGGAGGCTGGGTGGAGATTTTGTGTGGATGTGTGATTTTGTGCCACATGGTTGTGAAGGCAGGGGGAGGTGGTTAGAAGTAGATGTAGAAAGGTTAGAGTCAGGGGAGGGGGTGGTGCTGGGACTGGATGGAGAGGGGGTGGTAGTGTTGAGGGAAAGAGGTTGGATCAAAGGGGTTTGTGGGTGAGAGGTGTCATTGTTCAGGGGGTGGGGTAGGGGGGTTGTGTCACTACACAGAGAGTCAGTTGGAGGGGCAGAGGAGAGCTGGGGTTGCTGGGGAGATGGTTCAGTAGAGATGTCATCAGCTGAACACTGAGGGAGCTGGCTTGGAGGTGGGGAGGAAGGAGGGGGAGGAGGATGAGATGGTGCAGACAACTGATTGTCTCCTGGCAACATGGTGGGAGAACTGTCCATTACTGGGGGGAGGGTAATGTCAGGCGAAGGTGCAGTGATGGCTAATAAAGTTCCAGGCACAGACAGATACACAGGGGTGGAAGAGGGATCAGTGGGGTTTCCATCACCAGCACAATCACAAATACTATTTACTATTTTCTTTAAAATGTCAAATTCTTTCTCCAACCACTCCTGGCATGTATTTCCTTGAATCAATACGGTCCCCGTTGAATGAAATATTGTTATTGTTAGTAGTTTCGAACTGTCTAGGAAGAGCTGCAGGAATGTTTTGAAAAGTTGTGGTGGAAGTGCAGGTAGATAAGTGTCTAGATTTGGTATGATTTCTTCTGATTGTGTCAAGTCCCGCCATGTGGTTGTTGCAGTGTCTGACTTAAGTGTGTCTATATATCTGTTGTGTAGCACTGTTCTCCATGTAGGGAGGTGTTTGTGAGCAGCTACGAATTTTACCTGTCGACTATCTTTGGTGAACTGAATGTTTGCTAATGATAATGAATGTTTGGCACTTTCTGATCTGGTTGTCGGTCGCATTGTGGAAGGTATGTTGGTGGTAGAATTACATCACTAATTTCAGAAAAGAGAAGAGGAAAGTCACGGCAATAGAGAAAAAAAAAAAAAAAAAAAAGAAAAAAAGTCACAGCAGTAGTGAAAAGGAGAGCCACCAACCAGTCCTCATTTGGAGGGAGGGTTCGATGTGGCCCTCACATAGTTCCAGTCTAGCTCGAGTTCACCTTATCTGATATGTGAATTTACAACAGTTGATACTCACTTACATACTGGGAGGGAGCAGTCACTTCACATGATCACTTCAACACTTCACCACATCACCACTTTGACACTTCAACGCAGGTGTAATACACCACAAAACACCGGTCAGTGAAAGAACACTGGAGCGCTCCTTAGCTATACCAATTCCAGCCTTGACGTTTTGTAGACATGGGCATTTGTCTTTTGACATAGCCTAAATGTTAAATTTTTTTAATATATTCCAGATATTTCCTATTGATTTTGATATTTTGCGTAGTGACTGTACCCTTAATGTACATCACTGACCTTTTTGCAATGTAACATAATAACTTAATACCACCAGTGCTGCCTTCTGTCAACTGTAGAGAAGTCTTCTCATGCTTGTGATATTGTCCATGAGTGTTGTATACTACTATAGCTAAGCAAAACTAGGAGAGAGAGAGAGAGAGAGAGAGAGAGAGAGAGAGAGAGAGAGAGAGAGGAGAGAGAGAGAGAGAGAGAATACAGAATAGAGATTGGCCTATAGTTTGAAGGACCTGAAGTATCACCAGACTTGTAGATGGGGATCACTTTAGCTTATTTAAAAGCGTTGGGGAAATAGTTCTTATCAAGACAAAGGTTATATAAATATGTTAGAATGTCTGTGATGACTGGAGGGGACAGTTTTAGTATTTTGCTGTCTATTCCATCAAGACCATGTGTTCTGGATTGTTTGAAAGAAGTCAGATATTTATAGACCTCAGAAACAGACAGAGAGAGAGAGAGAGAGAGAGAGAGAGAGAGGTTGCAACTTGTGGAGCTTCTACCCTTGAATGCGGCAGTGGAAACAGTTGAGGTGTTACACTAAAGAACTACAAAGCTGTTCCTTCCGCAAAATTAACCTTTTTCGTAAAGTATTTGTGCTACTATTTCTAAAGCTATTTATACTAAGTACTACAATTACTGCCTATACTACTCATACTACTACCACCACAACCACCACCACCGTTACTACTACTACTACTACTACTACTACTACTACTACTACTACTACTACTACTACTACTACTACTACTACCACTACTACTACTACTACTTGTAGTAGTACTAGCTTTTTGTTTAGTGTTCTTGCTTTTTCGGGATTTTTTGTTTTTTAAACTACAACGTCTTTACTTCCTTCAGTACCACACCACCAGTACAGTACAAAGTCTTTATTTTCCTTCATATCACACTATCAAAAAACTACATTTTTACCTTTCTTCATACCACACCAAAAATACAGTGCAGCATCTTTACTTCTATTTTACATACCACACCATCAATACACAACATTATCTTTGCTTGCCCTCATATCACACTACCAATACGGTATAACATCTTTACTTCCCTTCATACCATACCATTATACAGTGTAACACCCTTATTTCCCATCATACCGCAAGAAAACAGTATAACATGATTATTTATTTCCTTTTATACCACACCATAATACAATATAACATCTTAATTTCCCTCATGCCACATTATCAGTATGCTACATTCTTTTTTTGCTGTCTCATCCACTGTAACGTCCCCGTCCTGTTGTTCCTACGCCGCTTATTTCAACCTCCCTGCCACAGCCATTCTCAGATTGGTTATGTCACACCCTCAGGCCTGGGAGTCCACAGGTAGCCCATCAATATTAGGCCACCATAGGGTCACCAGCTAGAGCGGCCCTGCACTTCTGCTGGGTGACTTTGGTAGTGTTCAGTGGTGCCTGTTCTGAGCTAACAAACGCAGGACACCACTTACTAAGCCCCCTACTAACGACAGTATTAGCTCAGTCGTGGAGCCAGATTGAATGAGTCACCCACCTGAGGTGGCAACCACCAGATCCCTCCGACGACGACCGCCCCTTCGCCCCCCCCCCCCCCCTGTGAACCTCCAACCCCAAAGGGTTTGACACATTCACCACAGGTACAGAAGTGTATGGGTAAACCGACTCTGAGGTCACCATGAGACCAGAGCAACGGGGGCTACCCAGTCAGAGGCAGATTTTATTATTGCATGATGATCAGTTGTAATGAGGATGTGATGCTGCTGCTGTAGAAATGCATCTGCTTTGAGACTACTTGACATGGCTGTACTCTACACTTACTTTCATAATATATCCTGGCGTCAACCGGCCTGAGAGATATAGACACCTGCAGTGTTGGTAGGGTAATTTGAGCTACACTCTCAAATTCCCATCCGTAAAGTAGATGAAACTCAACTGTGTGGTCCCAGTCTTCTCACTGAGCCCACAGGCACAGCCACTCTGGGTAGGAGCCGGCCAGAGTCCGAAAAATCCCTATGACTTATGGGATTCGAACCTGCGACCTTCCAGTCTGAAGTCCAAGGCACTAACCATGGCGGCTGGTTTGTATGCTACATCTTTATTTCATACCAAACCATCAATGTACAACATATTTACTTCCCTTCATACCACACCATCAATACTGTGCCACAGCACTCTCTCTCTGTCACTGCTACCGATGTTGTGGTTATTGCTACCACCACCATACACACATCTGTTGTGGTTTGCAGAGTTTCCCAAAGAATACACTACGCAACACCTCGCAAGTCATACAGAAAGGTTTGACGTAGTGGCGTTGATTTGCTGCCATACTAGTATTCAAACCACTGCTGTAGCCAAGATTATGACCAGCGCGAAAATACCGCAGATCAGTGTCTCCCCCGTCTATGGCTCAAGTGATGAATCGAGTTACCTCTTCAACACCGTGTCAACAAAGTAAAGTTGTTTTTTTTTGCGAGACTGTGCTTTGCTGTGTTTGGATGTTGTGTGCCAAGGCTTTGTGTACTGTGGAGTGTTGTGTGCCGTGGTGTGGTGTAATACATCGATTTGTTTAGAAGTGTAACTTAAACATAGTTACGCACTATTTCTACTTTTGGTGCTACATTGTGTTGTGTGGTGTCCTAAGGTTATGTTGCATTGCCAAGTATTGTGTTGCGTGATAGCGTAGCATTGGGTACAGTTGTGTTAATCCGTTTTATGTGTTTTAGTGTTTTAATAAGATTTAAAAAAAAAAAAAAAAAAAAAAAAAATTATATATATATATATATATATATATATGTCAATTAATACTACCGTGTCATTTTGTATTGAGCTTTATAACATTGCGCTGTTGATATTGCATTACATCTGTTAAATTTTGTTGCGCTGCAAACAACTAAAAGGAAATTTACAAGAAACTACATCAAATTAATGAAGATAACCTTATAAATGAAAGAAAATTCCCTGAAGTCAAAATGCAGCTACCTTAATGGTGGGCAAAAACACTTTCATACGCAATGTATCACAAATAGTAAACCTCAGCACTCTAGCCAAGGAAGAGAAAGTAGAAATACAAAATGGTTTTGAAGAAAAAAAAGTCTTATCCTGTATTTTGTACAAAACACAGAGGCAAAAACAAATCATGTAAACAGTAGCTTTTTCAAATGCATTAGCCGCCTTAGCACTGTGGTTAGCGCTTGGGGTTACGGACAGGAAGGTTGCGAGTTCGAATCCCATAAGAGGCATGTGAATTTTTTCGGAAACTCAACTGCCCCTACCAAGAGTTGGCCTGTTATGGGTTGGCTGGAAAGACTGGTACCACACAGTTGAGCTTACCTACTTTATGGATACAACTTCAGAGTGTTGCTCAAATTGCATGACCAACACTGCAAGTGTCTGTATCTCCCAGGGCCCAGTTGATGACAGGATATAGAATGATAAAATTCCTAGAGCCCAGTCCTGTCTCAAAGTCTCGAAGAACATGCACTTTCATAGTACCATCATTACATCATCATCATTGATCTTTATGCAATAAAAGAAAATTGTTTCTGATTTGTTGGGCTGGGCTGTGCTTACATCATGCTAACCTCAGTTTCAGTTCCCCCATTGCCAATATCGTATGTTATTATTACCATTGTTGTTGAATATCCTGCCAGCTAGTGAATACACTTGGGCCACATAAAAAATCAAGGAGATGGACATGGCACATCCCAAATGGTGAACACCACAAATTACATCATGGTAAAGAGACGATTTAGGTCCAGCGTAAACACTGCACAGACACGAAGCTTTCCAGGAGCAGACATAAGGGAGTGACCATGATATTGTAATGATTACATTCCCACTCCGTCTAAAAAAAAATCAAAAGCAGAACAACATCAGGATCAAGTTTGACCCCGAGAAGCTGAAGGATCCAGAGGTAGTGAACATTTTTCAGGCAAGGATAGGTGGAACTTCGCAGCACTCACTCTGATAGACTCAGATAATATGGATATAGATACCTTGATGGATGGTTTCTACACAGCAGTGACTGAAACAGCAAGCGAACTTCTTGGCAGACATCTACCAGTCAAAAATCCTTGGGTCACACCTAACATCCTATAAATATGTGACAGACGTACAGAGTTGAAGGAAAGGAAAAGGAAACAGAAGAAAGAGCAGAACAATATAGGGTACTCAACAAAAGAATCAGGAAGTTCATGACAGAAGCAAAGGAGAAATGGATTGGTGAACAGTGCCAGGACATTGAAGAAAACGTCAATAAAAACAACAGCAAGAAAGCATATCAACTGGTGAAAGACCTGACTGGCACAAAACAGGGAAGAAGCTCAACAATCCAAGACAAAAATTGGAAGCGCCTCACTGATTACCAGGATATTCTGAACTGGTGGACAGAATACTGCTCCGACCTGTATAACTTCAAAATCATAGGAGAGATCCAGAAGTCCTCAATGTCCACACAAGCACACATAGTCACCCTATCCTCCGAGAAGAAGTGGAAACAGCAGTCAGATCGCTGAAAAAGGGGAAGTCAGCAGGGGCTGACAACATTCCTGCTGAGTTGGTTCAAGCTGGAGGGGAAGCCATGATCGACGCTCTACTAATAATCTGCAGCAAGATCTGGCAGACA
This sequence comes from Stramonita haemastoma, assembly GCA_030674155.1. Classification (NCBI taxonomy): domain Eukaryota; kingdom Metazoa; phylum Mollusca; class Gastropoda; order Neogastropoda; family Muricidae; genus Stramonita; species Stramonita haemastoma. Next base: position 83,572,170 of record CM060318.1, on the reverse strand, counting down.
GGAAAATGGCCAACACCATGGACACAGTCACTCATCATCACCGTCCCAAAGAAAGGAAATCTTCATCAGTGCCATAACTATCGCACAATAATAATAAATAATATTAATAATACATAGAATTTATATAGCGCTATATCTTGTAAAAAAAACAACAACAACAAATCAAAGCGCTTGCATTCGACCTATCCAACACACAAGCAATCAATAACAATTTATGGTTTTAGCAAATTCGAATGTACACACACACGCACGCACGCACGCACACACACACACACACACACACACACACACACACACACACACACACACACACACACACACACACACACACACACACACGGCGCGCGCGCACACACACGCACACACTTATAAAGTTTATACACTTTGGCAGATAGATGTTGAAGGCAGGGACAGATAAGAAATGGAAACAGGAGAAAATCTTAGGTTTGAAATAAGTGTGTCTTGAGGTTGGATTTAAAAGTGTCATAAGTAAGCTTGTGCCGGAGGGAGAGAGGGAGGTCATTCCAGAACGATGGACCAAAAACAGAAAGAACGGCGGCCAACGGTAGATAGGTTGAATCTAGGTGTTCTTAAGGACAAGGTATTTGCGGCCGAGCAGAGGGAGCGAGAAGGTGTGTACAAGTGAAGACATTCACAGAGGTAGGGGGGTGCAGTTTTGTGGAGACATTTGTAACAGAGGGTACTGATCTTGTAGTTTACTCTCTGTGGTACAGGCAGCCAGTGGAGAGATTGCAAGTGAGGGGTAATGTGCTCAGATTTTTTCTTTCTGAGGACCAGACGAGCTGCAGAGTTTTGAATACGTTGAAGGGAGTGAATAGAGGATGCTGGTAGACCAGCCAAAAGAGAATTGCAATAGTACAGACGTGACAGAATAAGAGAAGTGACTAGTTTGAATGTTGCATCAGTGGACAGGTACATTCGATTTGCACTTATACGCCGTAGTTGATAGTAGCATGAATGACAGGTCAGGGTGATGGATTTTTGCATGGAAAATGTGTTGTCGACAACGACCCCTAGATACTTCATAGAAGTGGATAGCGGAACTGACGTATTACCGAATTCTATTGAAGTTGTTGAAATGGAGGAGAGTTTGTGTTTGGTGCCTACAAGCATGGCTTCGGTTTTATCTGCATTGAGTTGTAACTTGTTTGTATCATCCAGTGTTGGATATCTTGAAGGCAGTTGGTCATATTTGTAGAGAGAGAGAAGGCAGATTTTCAGGTGTATCACTGCTTTGAATCTGAGAGTCATCAGCATAAAAATGATAATTGATATGACAGTTGAGCAGTATAGAGGGTAAAAAGAAGAGGGCCTAGAACTGATCCCTGAGGAACACACATTCCAGTTTGGCAGGTGCTGATTGAATCTTGTTTACTGCAACTGTATGGATTCGGTCTGTAAGGTATG
>CM060318.1:83555742-83565742 GCA_030674155.1 Stramonita haemastoma | reverse complement strand
CTGAAAGACTAGCACCGAGACCACCACTCTTGGTCTTATGGATGGGGGAAAAGTTTTAGGCCCAAACGAGGTTTAAACACCGTATACTTCCGACCCGGCTTTTCACTTTCTAGGCATGCGCGTAACTTCTAGACCATCGGTTTTTAAATCTCAGATTAAAAATCTGCAACTATATACACTTAAAAGCGAAGTTTAAAACCAAATCTATTGCCATTTCTGACCAACTATAATGGTCAACCGAGGATGGTCACCGTGTTGTGGGAGAACCACAGAAACAATGCATAAAATGAGATAATAACACCCAAAAAAATTCTTCGAAGTCAACCTTGTTCAAAATAACTTTGACATCTTAACACATGTTAGACGGAAAACGCTTGATTCTCTCAGGAAGTTAAAGCTGTTGTCCGTTGGAACACCACGAAACAGGATCTTTAAGGGGTGTGCAGTAAGATGGTTGTACCGAATATCCAGGACATCTCAACAATCCAAAAGTAGATTTTTGATGGTTCTTCGCACATTGCAAATACACAATATGGGATTCCATTGCCTTTGAGCAAAATAAGTGAGTAATGTGAGAGTAGCCTGTGGGTATCCTAGTGAGCACTGTTTCTTACCCTCAGGTTTTGGCATAAAGGAACTTCCTTCAGGAAAGGACGAATCTGGAAGAGTTTATTGTTGGTCTGAGAGTTCCATTTCTCTTGTCAAAGGGACTGCGTGTAACACTCACTTGAAGATTTTAAAAATATGGCACAGTAGACACAAGATCTCTTCTTTTACTGAGAACAGTCTTGTCAAATCTGTCAGCTGCTTTGTTGCTCGAGTGGCCTTGTGCCCAGGGATCCATACCAGAAGTATGGCACACCCATCCTATTGCAAGCGATGTATACAGATCGCAGAAGTCTTGAAGTTTGGGATGATTTATGCTCCTACAAGCAATGGCCTCCAAAGCTGAGAACAAATCGGCACAGACCAAGAGCCTAGCTATCCAGTTTGCTGAATCAGTTTTAGGGATAAAACAAGAGTGCTAAGCTGAGCAGTGTATAGCAAACAAGCGCTCGGAAAATGGATTGCTTGATGGTAGGACAATAGGCGACACAGGTCACCCTCTCTGCAGACTTGAATCTGTTGGTGAAAGTGCTTGTGTAGGGCAGATAAGACTGATTGAGTTCCATGAAAAAGACTTGTTGAACCGTCGAAATGATGATATCCTTCTTATGAGTGACAAGATCGAATTGAACAATCGGGATTTCCACCATCTACATAGGGTTATGAGGATACTTGGAAAGTTGCAGATGACACCCAAATCGATACCGTGCTCTAGGATATCAGGAAGGACATGCATCCCTAGAGGTAGAATGACAGAAGAAGATTCCCCAACCCATGAGAACACAGTCATACGTGGGGTTGTTAGGTTGTGAATAAAGTTCCATGCAGTGGTTTTAAGTCGGAGTCAGGCGGCTTTTTTTCAGAGATGGTTCTCCTGTTGTAAACTGACGTCATTCGAAATGCTCACATATTCTTAGCTCCTAATGGTGACTAAGCTCCAGAGACTTCAGGTACAAATGCCTCGCTGATCTGTAAACCTAGCAACCATCAAGCTTGTAATACACAAGCGCTCACTTGAGAATAGATGCAACAGAATCTTCTGATCATCCCCCAGTTTGTATTGGCAATCACCCACATAAGATTCAAGGCATTCTGACGTAATGTTTTAAGGCCTTAAATGTGACTTTTGGAATTTAGCCTCTGGTGAAAAATGATACTCTAAAAACTTGTCATCCATCACCGCCGAGACAATGAATTTTCTCAAGTGGATGATGGGATGGGAAAGCGCTATCAACTTGTTACTAAAGTGGATACAATGTGTAATTTACCAGCGGAAAATTTGAAGCCATTGTTTTCAGTCCATTCTGGGTCCTTGTTGACACAAAACGGAGGCTGTCTCTGAACTCCTGTATATGTGCTGCCTGTAGTACAATGTGTGAAGTCCACGGGATTCCAGACCCTGGTGGACTGATGTGAGTACGTTGATTCTCTTAAAGCTGAAGAGAGTGGGAGAAACAGATACCCACCAGCGGAACTCCCATCTCCTGCTGAAAGATAGTAAAACAAACCCATACCTAAAAATGTCTCTTTGCCAAAAAGTTCCCAAAAAGCAGTGGCAGACGATCCTCCAAACCCAGATCATGCATGTCCGATAAAATACCATATTTTCAAACCGTTTTATAAACCTTCTCTAAGTCCAAGAAGATAGTAAAATTGTTTGTTAATAAAAGCGTTGCAGGCCGTAATCACCAGGGATACTGGCGTATCAGGGGCTTCTGAATGGGTCAGGCGAGCTTCTGGAAATCTTTATGACAGCAAAAAGTGTCGAAATCGTCCAGATTCATTGTTTCCCCTCATTAATATTGTTCACGATGGTTGTAAGTAAATTTATGGAAACTGGCTTTACAGACTCTCTATGGCAATAAAAAGAAAAACTTGGCAGCTCTGCTAAAAGTAAAAATATCACATGAAAAAAAAGATTAAGAAGTCTTTGTTCATCCTCAAAAGCTGGCAACTTAAATTTCACAATACAGGGGAACAAGATTCACAAAGGTTCAGGTCCATTTTAAACGTTTAGACACAAATCAAGGAGGATTCCAGCAAGAAAGACAAGAAAATGAATAAAAAGCTTAGAACATAAATTGACAAGCATTAGATAAGCAAGGAAGGAAGGTGGCAGGATGGTTAAGACATTCGCCTGCCAACAAGTAAACCGTGAGGTTCTGGGTTCGTATACAGCCTCGCCCTTTCTTCCCGGTTTGACGAAAAAATCAAACTGAATGTCAAAGTCATTCGATGAGACCATAAACCGAGGCCCCGTGTGCGAACGTACGCAGATCATCTTGCGCACACGTTAAAACCCCGTTCCGCCCTTCGGAAGAGCAGGCCATTGCGTGCCGGTAGGAGCGGTTGACAAATTAAAAAAAAACAAAAAAAAACCAGCATGCACACAGGTATCGTGTTTAGACACCATCCCTGCGGAAAAATCGGGGGGTTGGAGTCCCAGGGCGGCTCGGGGCTGTATATGGCAGCGTTCTGGTGGCTCCTGCGACGGTACTGGAACCATTTGTATCGGTCATTGCTTTTCCAATGGATCATTTCAGTGTCGTGGAGAGGGGGGATCTGCTGCATGGGTAACAGTTTGCCCTTTATACTTACTTACCCAGGCTTTGAGCTCTAAAGACTAGAGCACAACTCCATAGTCTTCCGAGACTGATGGGTGCCTACCACTACTAGATAGGCAAATGAACATATAAGGTAGACTACATACGGGCAGAAAAAACAGGCAAACAGGAAGAAAAATAAGAGCCACCACACATTCATTTTATACAATTATTATTAATAAAAAAGAAAGGGGGGGGGGGGGCACATTGCGAGTTATCTATTCTAAGTAGTCCAATATGAAATAGTCCCTAACGAATAAGACAACTGCTTTTACTTTTCATGAATAAGCTAGAGTATATTATCCAATTCTTTGAGCTTATTAAAAATTTCTGGTGTTTAACTCATTTTTTTGTGATCTTCCAGATATATCAAGCTGCCAAAAGTTTCATGAATAATCGTGGTAGATCACGTGTGGTGATTATTCTCACGATGAGTGAAAAGACTTTCAAGCTTGTCGGTGCTGTCTCCAGAATGGTTAAGAGAGGCACCCTACTGTGGATCGCAGTTCTGGAATGGGAAGCGTATGCTATGGTCCAAAAAGAGGCTCTGCAAGCTTTTTGTGGGTCTTTCCTAATCAGCATCAGGCAGGGATACTATCCACCATTCGACATTTGGTTCCAGAACCTTAAGCCAGTGAGTGGGGGAGGAGAGAGAGAGAGAGAGAGAGGAGAGAGAGAGAGAGAGAGAGAGAGAGAGAGAGAGAGAGAGATTTTGAACAAGTCAAAAATATCTTACTTGAAGTAAAGAAATAAGCCCACATGGTGGCGTTTTAACATCTAGCTCTCAGTAAAGGGAAGTTCATATAATGATAAACACAGAAACAGAATATTTTTTTTTAAATCAATCAGACATAAGTATCAACACAAAGGAATGTCAATATATAGATCCTTTCAAAACACGAAAAAGAAAGAAAATGGCAAAACATAATACAAAAAAGAAAGAAACGAAAAGTAATACACACCTTCAAATGTTCATGATTCAAACACTATATCTATCTATCTATCTATCTATCTACCTATCTATCTACCTATCTATCTATCTATCTATCTATCTATCTATCTATCTATCTATCTATCTATCTATCTATCTATCTATCTATCTATCTATCTATCTATCTATCTATCTATCTGTCTGTGTGTCTGTGTGTGTGTGTGAAAGTCAAAGTAAAAGTCAAACTTTTGTTTCCAGATGGTACATTGAGTAAGCAGTGCAATTGCTTTTTTTTTTTCATCAAGCCACCCATCTAAGAAAAAAAAATCATATATATATACCGTAAAATCCCTAGCATAAGCCCACCATCTAGCAAACGCCCACCCCCCCACTTAGGGCCAAAAGTTGTGCACAGGGGTAACTACCTAGCAAATGCCCACCCTGCTTTTTTCAAAGAGTCTATGCTCACTTTCACTAGGATTTGTGCAGACTGTTCTAAAAGTCATCTTTTCCACCTCCTTTACCTTTTCGTGTTTCCTTTTTTCTTATTCTTTGTCCCCTCTCCTCACTCCCACCCATCCCCAACAAAGTGAATTGAAATTACGTCATGCTTTTTCCATTGACGTCTGTTGTCTGTCACTGACCTACAGGCACTTTGACAACGCTTCCTGATGGCCGGAAGTTGGTTTTTGAATCTATCTGTGGCATAAGCGACAGTCTTAACTGTATCTTTCAAATTGGAAGCCCTCCAGTATCTGGATAACGAAGCAGGTGGGAATGTTTTGGAGTGTGCCCGTGAATTTTCTGTGGATAGGAAGAGGATCAGGGAATGGTGTGAAAACAGAGATAGACTTGAACAGCAGTACGGAAAAGAAACAAAAACGGAAACTGTCAAAGGACCAGCAGTTAGATCTGAACATGTCGACCAAGGTGTGCTGCATTATCTGGAAGATGAAAGATCTGAAGGCAGGGTATTGGGAAACAAGGACCTACAAGGGAAAGTGATGGAACTTGTTGGCTTTCTTTGCCTCAAAGTCCTTTTTTTTCTATTTTCCTTCACTTCTACTCACTCGACCTAACTTACATGCTTTCGGGGTTTGTATACACTCAATTGCACGGTTGAGCACAAAAATTACTTTGTGCAAAGGGGTCTATCCGTAGCGAACGCCCACCCCCCAATTTTGCCCTAAATCAGTGCACAGGGATGGGGTGGGCGTATGCTAGGGATTTTAGGGTATATATATATATATATATATATATATATATATATATATATATATATATATATTATATATATGTGTGTGTGTGTGTGTGTGTGTGTGTGTGTGTGTGTGTGTGTGTGTGTGTGTGTATTTGAAAAAGGAAAAACTTTAAGAAGGTATGTCGTACAATGAAAAAGATTAAAAGTGAAATTGAAAAATACCTCAAGAGAACAAACTACACAACACACACACACACACACACACACACACACACACACACACACACACACACACACACACATACATATTATATATATATATAATATATATATATATATATATATATATATATATATATAATATATATATATATATATATATATATATATATATACCACAGCACACAAAGGAAAATAATGCATGGTTTCCTTAAAAATCGTTTAACACTCACACATACAAACCTATATCAATTCCCTCCTCCAAAACAAGTACGGTGCATACAAAGAAAAACAATACATAACAAAAAATGGATTCGAAGCAGAAAGTAAAACAATCACATTCATTTTCTTCCTTTTTCTCAGTCCTTTACCCCCAAGCACTTGTGCTTTTAGATTTATAAGAAAAACATATCAGCCTTCCATCAAATGAGTGCATTCAGGTACAAAAAAATCGCAACTAACTCGAGCACCAGCATAATCAATTATGTAATAAAAATATCAATCAATAAAAGAAAAGAAAACAAACAAACAACCCCCCCCCCTCCCCCACAAAAAGCACATAAAAGAAAAAAGAGTCAACATTTCCTATAACTAAATATCTCATATACTGTATAAACACACACACACACACACACACACACACACACACACACACACACACACACACACACACACACACACACACACACACCAGAACAAACAACCAAACCAAAGGGAGACCAAACATAAAAATCAGGCAAAAAACAATAAAATGTAAAAGCCCAACCAAACAACATCAACAACAACAACAACACACCAACTCACACACACACACACACACACACACACACACACACACACACACACACACACACACACACACACACACACACACACCCAGAATCAAGCATATCAATGTGTAATATCTTATCAAGTCATCAACAGATCAGTATCCTTTAAAAGTAACATCAAGAGATGAATATATATGACCATATAAACTGTGGTCATACTATATCTATAATGATAATAATAACCATCAGTGACACATTCATCTCTCTGTCCCTCGCACACATGCTACATGTAACATTTTTAATTCAGTTGTAACACTAGACCACAATACAGGTATGTTGAGATGAAACAGTAAAGGGTGATGCTATATCACATGCAAATGTACACGTTTACAAATCATGTTCTAAACACTTATCCATGAAGTATTTGTTTTTAGATGTGTTTTAAAATTATCTTTGTTTTGATACATTTCAAATTTTTTGGTAGCTTATTCCACAGGTCGCTACCTGAATATAGGAGGCTTGATTTATATATATTTCTGGGTCTTGGAAATGTTAGCAAATGGTTGTGTCTATGTTGGTTGATTTGAAAGTATTGGTAATCTTGGGAGGTGCAGTTTGGTTAACAACGTTTTGCGTATTGAAGGAAAGTCTGTTTCGAAAAGTCAGGACGTTTATTTTCTTATAATCCTCAACTGTCAGGAAACTTGATTTTAACAGGACAAGTTTTACTGCTCTTTTATATAAACGATGAATGAATTTCAAGTTCGTTTCACTGCAGGTATCCCGTATAGTTGATGCATAGTTAATAATAGGTAGAATAAGACAACAAAACAGTTTTCGAGAGTGATGATTCAAAAAGTGTTTTATTTTGGATAATTGACGTAATCTGTGAGCAATTCGCTTTCCTAGTGACACAATGTGATCAGTCCAAGTCATATTTTTGTCAATGGTGACACCTAAAAGTTTATGACAGTCAACTTCTTCAATTATTCCGCTATCAAGTAACAGAGGTAGGAACTTATCTCTCATTTTTTGTCTTTTCTGTCTTACTGATACATACATGCACTTTGTTTTTTTGTGCATTTAAGGACATATGGTTTAACTGAGTCCAAGTAATCAATTTGTCAATGCTAAATTGAAGTTTGCAAGATAAACTGCAAGGGTCTGAATCACTACAAAAAAAGAGTGGTATCGTCAGCAAACATTTCACAGCTACATTGAATAAAACAGGGTAACTCATTTACAAAGATTGAAAACAAGAGAGGTCCCAATACTGAGCCTTGTGGTACCCTATAGCTAATAGGTAGTAGTGCTGATGTTTGATTATTAACAGTTACGAGTTGTTGCCTATTTGACAGAAATTTTTTTAGTAGCTGAATAATTTCAGGTGTCAGTTTGTACAACTCTAATTTGCGTAATAACAGAAGGACGGTGGCAGGATGGTTAAGACGTTCGCCTGCCAATATGTAAATCGTGAGTTTCTGGGTTCGTACCCAGCCTCGCCCTTTCTTCCCAGTTTGACGAAAAAATCGAACTGAATGTCAAAGTCATTCGGATGAGACTCGAAACCGAGGCCCCGTGTGCGAATGCACGCAGAACATCTTGCGCACACGTTAAAACCCCGTTCCACCTTTCGGAAGAGTAGGCCATCGTATGCCGGTAGGAGTGGATGACAAAATTATAACAAACCAGAATGCACACAGGTGTCGTGTTTAGACACCATCCCTGAGGAAAAATCGGGGAGTTGGAGTCCCAGAGCGGCTCGGGGCTGTAGGTATATGGCAACATTCTGGTGGCTCCTGCGACGGTACTGGAACCATTCGTATCGGTCAATGCCCTTCCAATGGATCATTCCAGTGCCGTGGAGAGGGGGGGTCTGCTGCATGGGTAACAGCTTGCCCTCCATACATACTTGCCCAGGCTTTGCGCTCTAAAAACTAGAGCACAACTCCGTAGTCTTCCGAGACTGATGAGTGCCTACTACTACTACTAATAACAGAGAATGATCAATCACATCAAATGCTTTTTTAAAGTAAAAAAAAAAAAAAGGAGTCCAGTAAATTTATTGTTATTTATGTTGTGTAAGAGACTGTCAGTAAGCTGAGTTAGAGCAGTGTGGTAGGAATAGTTTTTACGAAACCCCGATTGATCTTCATTTATTAGACTTTGTTAATAAAGTAAGAACATAGCTATGTTTGTATGTGTTTTTCGATGGGTTTAGATAATATTGAGGAACTGAAATTGGCCTATAATTCGAAGGAGAAGTGTATTCCCCTGATTTATGTACTGGGATAACTTTTGCTTGTTTAAACTTGAGAGGAAAACACCTTTTTTCAATACACAAGTTGTACAGATATGTCAGTGTTTCAGCAATGACTGGACTAGATAGTTTTATTATCTGCCCATCCAAATTGTCTAAATCATGTGTCCTAGAATTTGTTTGTAATTTTAGACTTTTTAATACATCAAAGATTGTCATTGGCTGGAGATTAAATGGAATTTTAATGTGTTTTGAATTAAAAAATTGTTGTAGGTAATTAAGATCATTTTCGCTTGACTTGTCGCATGTTATAACTTTATCAGCTACATTTGAAAAATGGTTGTTTAATTCATCAGGTGATATATCTTTAATGGATTGTTGACTTTTTGAACTATGTTTATTACATAATGTATCAATGGCTTTCCAAATTTGGTGATAGTCAGTTGTGGTAGTTAACAACTGTTGGAAGTGGTTATGCTTCGATCTGCGTTTTAGATAATTCACTTTCTTTCTTTGTTCTTTAAATTGGTCATTTGTACCATGGGTTTTCAGATGGTTCGTAGGTTTATCTCGGAATCCATGTCCTTTGTTATCAAAGGAGGTTTCATTTTTTCTTTAACCTCTTTTCCTTATGAAGGGAGCATGTTTGTCATACACTGAGATAAATGTGTTAACCCAAAAATCAGCAGCTTCATTGGGATCTCTTATTTGATAAATATCATGTAAAGGTGAATTCATCCGGTCTGAAAGAAAATGTTCCTCACTAAAGTGTTTGAATCTTCTGTAATATGTGGTTTTATGCCCAACTTTAGGAATTTTTATACCTCGTTTAAACCAAGTAAAGCAGACAGGATTATGATCACTGCATCCACACAATGGAGTACATACTTCAGTTATGTGTTGTTTCGCATTAGTATATGATCAATTAATGTCTCTGAGTTATCTGTTATACTGTGGGTTTATCCACTAGTTGGTCTAGGTCAAGCATAGTAGTGATTCCATTTAGGCTTAGGTTTGAGTAAATCTATGTTAAAATCACCAAGGACAACTGTTTCATAGATTAAAAGTGTAACTTCATCCATTAAAGAATTGAATCTATCAATCCAGTCAGTGGGTTCCGACAGATTTCTGTATATGAATCCTATCAATAGTGGACTACTGTGTTTTAGTTTGATTTCTACCCATATCAATTCAATATCATAAACATCGAAGTTATATAGCCTTTTACAGCATAATGAAGATGCAAAATATGTTAGCAAGCCTGTAGTTTTTGGTTTGTAGGAATCTTGATGAAATATTTGGTATTCCTGGAATGTGCATGTCTGCATCAGATATATTTGAGGAAAGACGAGATTCAGCAAAGCCAAACAGATGAAACTCATTCCCATCATTAAATCGTATGCTAGCAAT
>CM060318.1:83538242-83550742 GCA_030674155.1 Stramonita haemastoma | reverse complement strand
AAAAAGGCACTTTGACAGGGTATGGCATGACGGCCTCTGGCAAGTACTCAGGCACTTCAACATTGACAACTGCCTTATTGAAGTCATCAAGGCACTGTACGAGAACGCAAGAAGTGCAGTTTTCATGAACAATCACGTGGGCAAGTTCTTGAAGACCACGGTTGGGGTTCGCCAGGGCTGCCTTCTCTCACCTGTACTCTTCAACCTCTTCCTCGAAAACATCATGACAGAGACACTGCAAAACCACCACACTTCCATCTCCATTGGTGGAAGACCCCTTTGCAACCTCAGATTTGCAGATGACATTGACCTCATGGGCAGTAGCAAACAAGAACTGCAAATCCTCACAGACAATCTAACAGATCGAGCGAGCGCATACAGCATGGAGGTCAGTACAGAAAAATCAAAGATCATGGTCAACAGCACAAGTAATGACATCGCGGAAATAAAGATGAATGGAGAAATACTGGAAGAAGTGAGCCAATTCAAATACTTAGACGCCATCCTAACAAAAGATGGCACATCAAACAATGAAGTGAAAGCTTGCATTGCAACAGCAACATCTGCTCTAGTCAGACTCGAGAGGATCATCAGAAGCAACAACATCAGCTTCTGCACCAAATACCACCTCTACAAGTCCCTCGTGATATCTATCCTCCTATATGGCTGTGAATCATGGACTCTGACAGCAGAGTTAGAGAGGATAATACAAGCATTGGAGAGCAAGTGCCACAGAAGACTCCTCAAAATATCATACAAAGAACACAAGACCAATAACTATGTGAAAGAAGAAATCAAAAAGCGTGTGGGCCCCCAAGAGCCTTTGTTCTCCACCATAAAGAGGAGAAAGTTGATGTGGTTTGGTCACACCACAAGACACAACACCTTAGCAAAAACCATCTTGCAAGGAACAGTAAAGGGCAAAAGAAGAAGAGGCCAAGAGAAGAAGAGGCCGCCAAAAGAAATCATGGGTTGACAACATCAAAGACTGGACCGCCCACCCCCTGCAACACCTACTAGCCACACAGGATCGTGAAGCATGGAAAAAGATCTCTGTTGCGTCTTCTCTCATGTCCCCCCTACGTCCTTTGGGACATGGGACTGAGTGAGTGAGTGAGTGAGGGAGAAGACTAGGCCGACATATTAGCCTACCTCAGCTGTAGGCCCTACAACCAGGAAAACACTTGACACAGATTCGTGAAGCTGGCCATCACACTTCAGTAGCCTATTACAGCAGAAAGGTCCAGGAACAGATCACCACCTTACCACTTCACCACCTCACAAGGGTTTGTTAAATCTAGTAAGAGGAAGAAATCGTAATAACTCAATATGCACAGCTTTTTACATCCAATTATGTTCACACTTTTTGTCCTGCATTGAAGACACACTGGTCTGTATAATTTTCAACTGAACTACTTTCCACTATTAAAAAAAACCCACACATCTCTGAAAAGCTCCTCCTGGCACTTCTTACTCCTGGCACGTCGTCAGAGAGTGTAGGCAGACTGGGTCAAGCTGTGTTTGTGTGTGTGTGTGTGTGTGTGTGTGTGTGTGTGTGTGTGTGTGTGTGTGTGTGTGTGTGTGTGTGTGTGTGATTTATATACATATATAAATGTGTGTGTGTGTTTGTGTGTGTGATGTCTATCTATCTATGATTATGAATGCATGCGTGTGTGTGTGTGTGTGTATATGAATGACCAGACGACTTTCTACACCTAAAGGTCGCTACATTTTCTCTCTCATTAACAGAACACTACATCTGACACTTGGTTTGCTGACAACTGGGAGGACCATTTTCAATGTTCCTTACGCGAGAAAACATGTGGTGATGACCTGTCTTTTGCTAACACCAGCCTACCACTGGACATTGACAGTGGACGCAGAGGCTACATCATGGATGCCGTCTCTTTGATAGGTACCGCTGTATCTTCTATTCTAAAAAGCTCAGATTGTAATGCTTTAGATCCAACCCGTGCCAGAAAGTGTTTGAGGGGCCCTAAACTTCACTCTCAACTGACAAAAGCAAATTTATTTGGAGTCACTGGTGTGATAACATTTAAAAATGGAAACCGCCAAATGCCTTTTTATGTCAAACAAATTCGTCAGGATTCTACAAACAAGTGTGAGGCAGTGACCATTCTAGAGTATTCCACAATGACGGAGGAGTTAACAGAAGTCAGCCAAGTCAACTGGAATTACTTTAATTTAGGAGATCTTGACCATCTAGATTCTCAGTGCAGTGTCCCATGCGGATTGCATGAAATTATGGTGCCAGGAGAGCCGAGTTGTTGTTGGGAATGCGTTTCCTGTTATAAGCACCAAATAGTGATTGACAATGGCACAAAGTGTGACCCTTGCCCACGTTTCACCTGGCCAGATAAGGTCAACCGGCAGAAATGTGTGCCCATAGCCCCAGCGATGTTGACCTTCAGATCAGAAGCCAAAAAGGTAGCGCTTGATTTCTTCTGCATCTGCATCTGCTTACTTGTCTTTGCCTTTTTCTGCCGTCATCAGGATCATCAAGTTATTAAGGCATCTTCCATACCTCTCTCTAACGTGATGCTTTTTGCCATCATCTGTGGATATATCACTGACCTGGTTTTTACAAGCGAAGTGAGCTCAAATGCCTGCCGAGCTGGGTTTTCACTACTAGGCCTGTCCTTCACTCTGCTATATGGGCCTTTACTATTGCGGACTGTATGGATATACCGCCTGTTCCAGTCTGGCCAGAAGACCATACGTCGACCATTTTTGACCAGCAAGAGTCATCAGCTCATACTCTGCCTTGTGCTCCTTGCTATAGATGTAAGTTTACAGACAAGTTAATCATTTGTTATGTTTGTTTAGAACTTCCTATTCAAATCCTTTGATAGCTGTCTACCTGTCTGTCTACAATTCTACCAGCCTTTCATCTTCCCAAATAATTGTCTCCTTCCCCCAATCCCCCTCTTTTCCCTTCCTATTTACCCCTTGTCTACATGCCTGCTTGTGTATTTGTTATGGCAAGGCCATTGAAGCACGTTAGGCATGTATTAGCTTTCTTTTCTTAGAAATTGTCGGCATATATCTCTGTGAACCAGTTTGACTCCTACTGGTGTGGTGTACTTTTTCATTGATCTAACAGTGTCGACATTTCACGTTCCTGCAGACACTTACATACTTCTCTCTCTCTCTGTGTCTCTCTATGTCTGTCTCTCTCTGTCTCTGTCTCTGTCTCTGTCTCTCTCTCTCCTCTCTCTCTCTCTCTCTCTCTCTCTCTCTCTCTCTCTCTCTCTCTCTCTCTCTCTCTTCGGATGAGACTTTAAACCAAGGCCTTGTGTGCAAACGCACGCAGAATACCTTGCGCACACGTTAAATCCTGTTCCGCTTTTCGTAAGAGTAGGCCATCGTGTGCCGGTGGGAACAGATGACATTTACCAAACTGCATACACACAGGGACTAGATGAAAAAAAGCACAAGAGTGCTTATTCCATTATCCTCGATATCAAAGAATCTCTCTCTCTCTCTCTCTCTCTCTCTCTCTCTCTCTCTCTCTCTCTCTCTCTCTCTCTCTCTCTCTCTCTCTCTCTCTCTCTCTTCTCTCTCTCTCTCTCTCTCTCATACTCTCTGTGTCTGTCTGTCAGAATCTCTCTCTCTCTCTCCTCTGTCTCTCTCTGTCTCTCTCTGTCTCTCTCTGTCTCTCTCTGTCTCTGTCTCTGTCTCTCTCTCTCTCTCCTCTCTCTCTCTCTCTCTCTCTCTCTCTCTCTCTCTCTCTCTCTCTCTCTCTCTCTCTCTCTCAGTAGACTTATATTCTATGTCCAATTCATATTTACCTATATTCAAACTTTTTGTTCTTTCTTGTAAGCAGCAAATGTGTGTAGTTGTGCGTGCGTGTGTGCCTGCGTGCGCCTCGTGCGCGCACGGGTGTGTGTGTGTGTGTGTGTGTGTGTGTGTGTGTGTGTGTGTGTGTGTGTGTGTGTGTGTGTGTGTGTGTGTGTGTGTGTGTGTGTATGAATTGACAAGGTAGCTATAGTATTTCAGCATATATTTTCATCTTTCAAATTTTCTTGTGATAAGTCTACTGATTTTAAAAAGAATAGGATTTTGAATTAGTTATTACTATACCCCTTCCCTGTCTTTCTCTCTCTCTCTTGTCTCTCTGTCATATGTAAGGGAAGCAATAGGTTGTATTTGAAGAAAACTGTTACGTCACTGGATTGCTTCATTGAACAGATTAGGAAATAGAAGTGCCACTGAAATATTAGTGGATGGATTCAACACCAGTGTTATGAAAAAAAACTACGCCAGCACCGTTGCCAACAGTTTTAGTGCAAAGACCCATGAGAGACAGATATAGAAACCGATGATTTAGAAAAGTTGTTTTCTGCACCACAGACAGTGCTGATATGATGCTGTAAGAGTCTGAGCATACTGTACTAGAATGCTAACGCAAAAGGACACAAGGTCAAAAGGATTTGATATTTTGGTACATAAGGCAGGATGTAAAGCACATGTTGTCAGAAGAACGTGAACAACTGGACAATCTATGATGGGGGAACTGCATGTTGTTCCAATAGAAGAAATGAATTGTGCTACCATTGCGCTAGAGCAACCCTTCATATCACTCTTGTGCGTGCACACCTGTGTGTGTGTGTGTGTGTGTGTGTGTGTGGTGTGTGTGTGTGTGTGTGTGTGTGTGTGTGTGTGTGTGTGTGTGTGCCTGCAAACCTATTGACGCCTGTATCTTTCTGTGTATTCCACTACCACTCAAACGCACATTTTAAGACTGGCACTGTGAGCAGTATAGCAAGATAGTTTCTGTTAACCACACAATGACATCTCAAATAGACTACCATAGTGCACGAGGTGCAGGAGATAAGATGATGTTTCCACCACCTGAACTGCAATACTTACCTGGTGAGCTCACAGCCCTGTCAGTAGAGGACTTCCACTCAAATAGAGTGAGTCTCGGTGGCCTACTCAGTGACAGGAAATTGCTGCTAATTCACTGTCTGCCATCTGAAGGGCGCAGCTTGTGGAAAGGTACTGCTACAAACCACTAACAAAACTAACACCCCAGAGACGGTGATCAGATTCCTCTGAGATGTGTTTGGTGACAGGCGACAGATCACCACTCTCCTGTCTGCCTTCTACGATCAGGACTGACTGCCAGGAGAACAGGTCGTAGACTACTTTTCTGTGTTGAGGGCCTGGGGAGAACCATCCACATGAGGAAGGCAAACACCCTCACTGTTGACCTGTTGAGGGACATACTTATTAATGGCCTTTCTGCCCAGTCTTAGGAAGGGAGCTGCGCTGTGTACGCGTATGGTAAGGGCGAGGCATCAAATGACCTTCATCAAGACAAGGAATAGAGCTCTGAGATGATTGGCAGGAGAGCAAGAACAAAAAGATGGGACTGATCAAACTGCAGTATCATCGGCTTTGAGGCAACAGATAATTATGTCAGAAGAAAACATTAGATCACTGGGGATGGGATAGCCTAGTGGTCAGAACAATGCAATGGCAATTTGACGACCCGAGTTCGATTCCCGTTGGAGGGGATTTTTCCCCTGGAGTTGACATCAGTGTTGATTTCACTCTTCCCAAAAGTCTTTCGGAGGAGACTGTTAACCAAGGCCCCGTGTGCGAACGCACGAAGAACATCTTGCACACACGTTAAATCCTGTTCTGCTTTTCGTAAGAGTAGGCCATTGTGTGCCGGTGGGAACAGATGACAATATTTACACAACTGCATACACATGGGGACTGGATGAAATAAAAGCACATGAGTACTTATCCCATTATCCTCGATATAAAAGAATAAAATAAAAATAAAAAAATAAAAAAATAGAAGAGTCTGTTTAATCAGTCTCAGAGCTAGTTGGAAATAGAGGATAAGAAAAAGAAAGCAGAAAAAGGATAAGACTCAGTCTGTAAAACTAAAAGCCCCAGTTAAGAGAGACTTGAACTCTCCAAAAATTGCCATGAAGGGTTCAAAACAAAAGACCAGTATTTTGGATAAGTGTTGATTTTATGCTGGATTTGCCTAGTATGGAGGACAGGTCACAGAAGAACAAGTGGTGCTGCTGCCCATTCCTATCAAACCAGGCAGTTCTGGTTCTTCCTCAACAAGGTGGGGTAGGGGACAAAATCAGAAATTGTCTACACCTGTGGCTGAAGCATGATCTTTAAGTTTAAGTTCTTTGTGTGAATTCACTCACTCACTCACTCAGTCCCATGTCCCAAAGGACGTAGGGGGGACATGAGAGAAGATGCAACAGAGATCTTTTTCCATGCTTCAAGATCCTATGTGGCTAGTAGGTGTTGCAGGGGGTGGGCGGTCCAGACTTTGATGTTGTCACCCATGATTTCTTTTGGCGGCCTCTTCTTCTCTTGCCCTCGACTGTTCCTTGCAAGATGGTTTTTGCTAAGGTGTTGTGTCTTGTGGTGTGACCAAACCACATCAACTTTCTCCTCTTTATGGTGGAGAACAAAGGCTCTTGGGGGCCCACACGCTTTTTGATTTCTTCTTTCACATAGTTATTGGTCTTGTGTTCTTTGTATGATATTTTGAGGAGTCTTCTGTGGCACTTGCTCTCCAATGCTTGTATTATCCTCTCTAACTCTGCTGTCAGAGTCCATGATTCACAGCCATATAGGAGGATAGATATCACGAGGGACTTGTAGAGGTGGCATTTGGTGCAGAAGCTGATGTTGTTGCTTCTGATGATCCTCTCGAGTCTGACTAGAGCAGATGTTGCTGTTGCAATGCAAGCTTTCACTTCATTGTTTGATGTGCCATCTTTTGTTAGGATGGCGTCTAAGTATTTGAATTGGCTCACTTCTTCCAGTATTTCTCCATTCATCTTTATTTCCGTGATGTCATTACTTGTGCTGTTGACCATGATCTTTGATTTTTCTGTACTGACCTCCATGCCATATTCTGCAAATCTGAGGTTGCAAAGGGGTCTTCCACCAATGGAGATGGAAGTGTGGTGGTTTTGCAGTGTCTCTGTCATGATGTTTTCGAGGAAGAGGTTGAAGAGTACAGGTGAGAGAAGGCAGCCCTGGCGAACCCCAACCGTGGTCTTCAAGAACTTGCCCACGTGATTGTTCATGAAAACTGCACTTCTTGCGTTCTCGTACAGTGCCTTGATGACTTCAATGAGGCAGTTGTCAATGTTGAAGTGCCTGAGTACTTGCCAGAGGCCGTCATGCCACACCATGTCAAAGGCCTTTTTGAAGTCTATGAAATTGTGGTACAAGTCTTTTGGTGTTGGAGATGCTTTTCTATCAAAATTCTCAGATTGAAAATTTGTTCCATTGTGCTGCGTTTTGGTCTAAAGCCCGCTTGTTCTTCTGCCAGGAGTTTTTCTGCTTGGTTTTTCAGTCTGTTGAGGACTACCTGCAGCATGATCTTACTAGGATGGCTTGAGACTGATGGTTCTGTAGTTCTGGCATTGCTTGAGGTTTCCTTTCTTTGGCAGGGGTATTACAAGAGACTGTGTCCATTCTTTTGGCCATTCTTTGGTGTCATGAATCTTCTGACAAAGTTCTGTGAATCGCCTTGCTGTTTCATTCCCTCCATTTTTTATGAGTTCAGCTGGGATGTTATTGATTCCAGGGGGCTTCCCCTTCTTCAGTTGTTTAATAGCTGTGTCTGCTTCACACCTTAGTATTGGTGGGTCTTTATCTTGGTGTTCAGGGGGTTTGTCAGAAACTATGTTGGTATCTGGGCGTAGTGGGTAGTTATACAATTCATCACAGTATTCTGTCCAGTGTTGGAGGATGGCATTGTTTTCCGTGAAAAGATTTCCTCCTTTGTCTTCAATAACAGAGGAATGTGAATTGGGAAGCACTAATAGGTATGGTAAAGTGTCTCATCCAAAATAGAGAAAGGCTTAGGTGTTCAGTCTAATTCGTTTTTGTCCCATAAGGCTCCAGACAAAGGGAAATGGTTCAGGAAAAATCCTTCACGCTGCAGAGACAGGTAGATAGTGAACAGAAATCATCACATTCCTATAGGAGCTATTGCCTGAGCTTAACTGATTCTGCGTGGTTGTGATTACAAGTTTTGGATTTAAAGCTGTAATAACTATGAATGCTATCGTAAACTTTTCAGAGTTATATTAATATACCACCACAATCTTTTCCATGTTTTCCTTACGTGTTAAAAAAGTTTAATTTTGTTCATGTGTTTGCTAATAGTGATAGCAATTCAGAAGACAATGAAGCAAATATCGTTAGGTGAATATGGCAGATGATACATTGCTTGGTATTTCTAATGTTTTCATCTCTGTGCAATGCAGTCAAAATACTGATGCCAAAATTTTATTCAATATTTTGTTGTTGTTTTTTTTATACAAACTTTCAGTTGTCAGCTTGGTTAGTTTCTCTGCTGTAGTGGTTGTGAGGGTTAAATTATTGCAGTGTAATGAGAAGATTCAGAAGAGACCTTATCACATACACCTAAACAGTAAATTGGGAATTACAGCAGTGTTTTATTATGATAATTGTTCAGTGT
Organism: Stramonita haemastoma; assembly: GCA_030674155.1. NCBI lineage: Eukaryota > Metazoa > Mollusca > Gastropoda > Neogastropoda > Muricidae > Stramonita > Stramonita haemastoma. Next base: position 83,542,236 of record CM060318.1, on the reverse strand, counting down.
CTCTATTGTAATGGTTGTGATGGCTCATCAGAAATGGCCACAGCTCCTGACAAATTTTCATGTATTTCATCTATCTTGGCTTGAAAGAAGTCATGTGATATACGAATTCCAAACAGAAGATGTTTCCTGCAATATTGGCCAAATGGTGTCCTGAATGTTTTCAACAGCTGACTGTCATTTTCCAGAGGGACTGACCAATATCCAGCTATTGCATTGAGTTTACTGAAAACGGTAGAACCAACAAATTTAGGATTGGTTTCTTTTATTGTTGGCACTTTATGTGAGCAATGTTTAAAGTATTGTTGAGTTTTTGTGGGTATATACATATTCGCAAAGATCAATCCTTCTTTGTACAGTATGCCAAACTTGAGCTCCGGTCAGTATGCTCGGTAACCTTCCTTAAAATTCCTTGACTCTCAGTCTTATCCAGCAGTGTTTTGAGTTCTTCTCGAAGATGTATGGAACTTTTTCAAGGCGCATTAATAAATGACTCAGCATCTGGTTTCATTTACAGTTCTGCATCTTTTTTTTTTAAATTGCCAATCCTATGAAACTGTGCTGCAGAGTGCACCTTCAGGCCTTGATGGGAGGTAATATCTTCTGTCCTGATTTCACTGACGCGGATTGTGACAAATTTCATCTCTTCACACGTAGGCAAACTGATTATGGCTGGGCCATCCATGTCCACAATAAAAAAAACTTTGCTTTGATGAAGTTCTCCTGGTGAGGAAGCTGAAGATTGATTGACCCCATACATGGTATTTCTTGTCCATTATACTTATGGGCTGTCAACTGTGTGTTTTTCAGTGGACTTAGGATTAAGGATGTAGATGTCATTCCATACATCTGCCCGAATGTGCAGAGAGGTAAGGTGTTACCTGAGGCCCCTGCATCAATTTTCAATTTGATTGAACGTGGGTTTGTTTTTCCTGGTTGAATGGCACCCAGCATGGTGAGATGGTTCCTGTGATATGTCATCGTCTTCCTGTTCTGATTCCATTTCATGCAGTTTTTTTCATCAAGTTCTGTTGTGTTTTTTTCCTGAGATGTATAGGCCTACTTTCTATCTGACTGTTCAATTCTCTTGCGCTGATGACACATCCCTTGCCTGCGTCATTTCTTCTTACAATAATTGCAAGTGTCATCATATGCTGAGCATTTTTGTGGCGCATTGCTGATCCTACAGTGTCCACAGCCATGTCTGATCAGACAACGTTATTTTTCTCTTCCACGCCTTTTGTCCTGGATTCAATTAATGGATTTGCTGTTATCCAGCAATGGTTGCCTCGTATGGTTTCTCCTCACCAATTGTTACTGATAGCTTGTATCCCTTTGTTCTGCCCAGTAAGTCTTGCAGGAATTGTTTAATTGGAGTAGACACTATCAATATAATTTTTCTGTCATTCTTTTTTAACTCTTCTGTAATGGATACACGTTTCTGTGCTATTGTTAGGCACAAAGGACAAAATCATCAATGGGTTCTTTACTGTGCTGGCAGCAGTCTATGAGTTGGAGATGGTGAACACAAAAATTGATGCTTGTTTTGATCTTATCTTTCAAAAAAACATCCCACAGTTTTGTGGGTATGTGCTTGTCTGCCTCTGAAAGACCAGATGTGCATTTCTTCTCTTGATTCCTTCATCTCCTACACCATGGAAGATTTCCAGTCTATTCTTGGTTTGTCAGTAGTGTTTTCATCTTTACAATAGACATTGATGTTTTGTTTGAATGACTGTAGTGAGTCTGGATGGTCATCTGTTGACCAGTTCATTTGTGGTATGAGAGCAACTGGCATGATGACTGGATGCTATTGACATTTTACAAACGCATACAGTATAAAAATGCATTGTCAAGTAAGCATCTATGTCATATTCCGTATTCACATGCATTTATTTATCTATTTATTTATTCATTTATTTATTTATTTATTTATTACTTATTATTTTATATCAAGGATTATGAGATAAGCATTTATGTGCTTTTTTACATCCAGTCCCCGTGTGTATGCAGTTTTGTAAATCTTGTCATCTGTTCCCAACTGCCCCCCTGAGGCTCGTGGGGTATACTTGCTTAGCGAGTATTGTAAGAATAAAGCCTCTGCCCTCCATCCAGGCATGTTGTAAGAGGCGACTAAGGTGGAAACCTCACCTAGAGGTAAAATAGGTTATGATGGGGCTAACAACCCCATCATGGAAAAAAAGCCTGTTACAGAAACCTACACTAGAGCATCCGACATTGGTGGCGATGGTAATGAGGCACACCAGGCGACTGGACTAATGACGGATGACAGCCAAACCCGAGAGGGAGCTGGCGCCCTGATAGCGGATTTACTGAAGCTGAAACAGAAGATGAGGGTGGGGTGCTGGAACGTCCAGACCTTGTACCAGACTGGCAGGATGCCCCAGTTAGTCAAAGAGTTTGACAACTACAATCTGGACATCTTGATGGTCAGCGAGGTCAGATGGACCGACACGGGAAAGAGGAGACTGGCGTCAGGACATACCATTGTCTTCTCGGGAAGATCAAATGGCCAGCACTCTGAGGGAGTAGCACTACTCCTCAACAGAAAGACTGAAAAGACACTGCTAGAGTGGAAACCATTTGGATCAAGACTTTAGAAAGCAAGATTCCACTCCAAGTACACCAAGCTGACAGTGCTAGTCTGCTACGCACCAACTGAAAACGCAGATGCAGAGGTCAAGGACGATTTTTAGGATCAGCTCCAAACAGCCGTGGAGAGCATCTGGCTCATGACATGTTGCTCATCCTTGGCGACTTGAATGCCAAGGTGGGCAGTGACAACACCGGGAGAGAGCATGTTATGGGCAAACATGGAATTGGTATCATCAACGATAATGGAGAGAAACTAGTGGATTTCGTGAATGAGAGTTCACAGAGGCAGGTCACATTTTCTTGTTGCTCTGTCTCAACAGACTGGTTGCTGATGCACTCAGTGTTTTCTAGTTTTGGATGTTTGTGTTTTTGTTTGTGTACCGCTCTCTCAAATATGACGTGGTTGTTCATTCTTAAGTTTAAAACAGACGGTGTTGACAGGTAAGGTGTCTTAGTTAACCATATTTTGTTATCAGTGTCACCTATAGACCTCCCACCCCCCTTCCCCCCATCCTGGTCCCTTTTCCCCACTTGTGACAGTCTCCAGTAGAACTGTATAATGGCTTCTGCTTCAATAGAGGGGGATTCAGGTACACCTCCGGTTTTCATACCGTGTCGAAATCTGCCAGATGTTACTACAGATGACAACAAAAACTACTCTGTTCACGAAATATGCGCAGCTGCTGAAAAAACTAGTGGCTACAATACAATCATTGGTGCTCAGAGAATTGGCAGTTTATGGCGAATCTATCCTAGAAATCTGAAACATCGCACCTCCCTCCTGTTAAATGGGATAGTAATAATAATAATAATAATAATAATAATAATAATAATAATAATAATAATTCATGGAATTTATACAGCGCTATATCTTGTAAAAACAAATCAAAGCGCTTGCAATCGACCCTCACAACAAACAACCAATGACAATAAATAATTCTAGCAAATTCGAAAGCACACACACGCGCGCGCGCACACGCGCGCACACACACACACACACACACACACACACACACACACACACACACACACACACACACACACACGCGCGCGCGCGCGCCACACACACACACACACACACACACACATAAACACACACACACACACACACACACACACACACACACACACACACACACACACACACACACTTATAGAGGTTATACATTTTGACAGGGTGAATGGAATTTCAAACGTTGAAGGCAGGGACAAATAGGAGATGAAAACAGAAGACAAAAATCTTAGGTTTGAAACAAGTGTGTCTTGAGGTTGGATTTAAAAGTGTCATATGTAGGTTTTTGCCGAAGGGAGAGAGGGAGGTCATTCCAGATTGATGAACCAGAAATAGAGAAAGAGCGGCGGCCAACGGTAGATAGGTTGA
>CM060318.1:83475742-83533242 GCA_030674155.1 Stramonita haemastoma | reverse complement strand
TGCCTTGCAGTATTGTTTTGCAAGTTCTTTCGATCTTGTGACATGCCTATACCATTTAAGTTTACGCTTCTTTACGATTGATAAAAGATTTTGGAAGGGACCAATGGTTTGCTGAATTCTGTTACGCACCTCTTCGCTGCTTATGTGGTCTCTGTAGGAGATGCTAAGGAGTCTCCGGAAACATCTCACCTCTACTCCCTGTACTCTTCTCTCCAAATCATCAGTCAGGGTCCACAATTCACAGGCATACAGGAATATAGATATGACAAGGGAGCGCATTAGTCTCAAGTTGGAGTTGAGTCAGATATTTTTATTTTTCCAGGTGGTGTTCAGTTTTGACAGTGCTGTTATTGTCTGTGCAATCCTGCATACTACCTCTGGTCTGATACAACGGCTTCGAAGTACTTGAAACTGTGAACTGTTTCCAGCTTCTGGTCATTGACCCTGATATCAGTGCTGATGCCCTTGGTGTTATTGGTCATCTGTTTGGTCTTCTCTGCACTGATTTGCATGTCATGTGTTTTTGAGGTCTTGTTCAGGTGTTCTTTTGGGCTGGTAAGCTCTTGTTCTGATCCTGTTAGTCTGTCAATGCCATCTGCGAAGCAGGGGTTTGTGATTGTTCTGCCACCAATACTGACTGATCCTTTATGGCGCTTCAGTGCATCAGCCATGATTCTCTCAAGAAGCTGTTGAAAAGAGTGGGTGAGAGTAGACAGCCCTGCCTTACTCCAACTGTTGTTCGAAACCACTCTCTAAAGTTCCTGTGTAGTACACTGCACTGGTGGCCTTGTTGTGCTGTTCTTTGATGACTGATCAGGTTTGCATTGATGCTGTACAAATTTATGGCTGCCCATAAAGCTGCATACTGCACCCTGTCGAATGCCTTCTTAAAATCAATAAATACGTGGTAGAGGTCTTGTTGGTGTTGAAGGTACCGTTCACAGAGTATTCTGAGGTTGAATATCTGTTCAGTTGTGCTACGCCCTGCTCTGAAACCTGCTTGTCCTCAGCAATGATGGTCTCTGCTTGTAGCGTCAGTCTGTTCAGTATAATCTTCAACATAACCTTGCTTGGGTGACATAATTATGAGGCTGATTGTGCACTTATTTTGGCACTGCTGGAGATTTCCTTTCTTGGGGAGGGTGATGTTAAATGACTGTGTCCATGGTGTTGGCCATTTTCCTGTCTGCCAGATCTTGTTGCTGCTTTTTGATTTCAGGAAGGACGGTGGTAGGATGGTTAAGACGTTCGCCTGCCAATATGTAAACCGTGAGTTTCTGGGTTCGTACCCAGCTCTCCCTTTCTTCCCAATTTGACGAAAAAATCGAACTGAATGTCAAAGTCATTCGGATGAGAATATAAACCGAGGTCCCGTGTGCGAACGCACGCAGAACATCTTGCGCACACGTTAAAATCCCGTTCCACCTTTTGGAAGAGCAGGCCATCATGTGCCGGAAGGAGTGGATGACAAAATTATATTTAAAAAAACAGCATGCACACAGGTGTTGTGTTTAGACACCATCCCTGAGGGGGAAAAAATAATGGGTAGGCGCTGCACTTGTGGCAATGCGCTCTCCCGGGGAGAGCAGCCCAAATTTCATGCAGAGAAATCTGCTGTGACATAAAGTGGTATAAAATAAAAAATAAATAAATAAGACGTGATCATGGCTTCCCCTCCAGCTTGAACCAACTCAGCAAGAATGTTTTCAGCCCCTGCTGACTTCCCCATTTTCAGCAGTCTGACTGCTGTTACCACTTCTTCTTGGAGGATAGGGTGGCTGTCAGTATCTGTGCTTGTGGAGACATTGAGGACTTCTGGATCTCCTGTAGTTTCATAGTTTATACAGATCGGAGCAGTATTCTGTCCATCTGTTCAGTATCTTGTGGTCGACTGTGAGGCACTTTCCATTTTTGTCTTGGATTGTTGAGCTTCTTCCCTGTTTTGTGCCAATCAGGTCTTTCACCAGTTGATATACTTTTTTTTTTGCTGTTGTTTTTCTTTATGTTTTCTTCAATGTTCTGGCACTGTTCGCCAATCTATTTCTCCTTTGCTTCTGTCATGGACTTCCTGATTCTTTTGTTGAATGCCCTATATTTTTCTGCTCTTTCTGTGGTTTCATTTTTCTTTTCTTCAACTCTCTACGCCTGTCACATAGCTGTAAGATGTTAGGTGTCACCCAAGTGGTCAATGTTTGCCAAGAAGTTTGCTTGCTGTTTCATTCACTGCTGTGTTGAAACCCTCCGTCAAGGTATCTATATCCATACCATCTCCATATACTCTCCTGTCTGGTATTTAAATTTGTATTCCTAATATATTCTTTGCTTTGATTTTTTCCCCCGTATTCTTTAAAAAAGAAATTGTTCATTGTTTAGTTGAGGGGTTGTTTTTGTTGTTGTTGGTTATTTGTGTTCTTGTATGCCCAGAGGGCTGGTTGTAAAAAAGCATGTTTGCTTATGCCATTACCCTCTTTAAATAAAATTTATTCAATTCAATTCAATTCAATTCATCTGAGTCTATCAGAGTGAGTGCTTCAAACCTCCCACATATCCTTGCCTGAAAATGTCTGCTGCCTCTGGATCCTTCAGCTTCTTGAGGTCAAACTTGATCCTGATGTTGTTCTGCTTGTGAATTTTTTGTTGAGACGGAGTCGGAATATCATCATTATAAGATCATGGTCACTCCCTAAATCGTCTCTTCACTATGATGTAATCTATTTGGCTGTGGTGTTCACCATTTGGGCTATGCCATGTCCATCTTCAGGATTTTTCATGTGGGCCAAGTGTATTCACTAGCTGGAGATTGTTATTACTGGCAAACTCCAGGAGTCTGAAGCCTCTTTCATTTGTTTCTTTGTTGCAGTTTGGTCCATAAATGCCCTCCCAGTCTTTGTAGGAATCTACTCCTATCCTAGCATTTCTGTCACCTTGTACGACAAGGACGTCTTTTTGGGAAATTTGATTTAGAACTTCTTGTAATTGGTCATAGAATTCTTCTATTTCTTCATCCGTGCTGTCTGAGGTAGGGGCGTAATCCTGTACTATTGTGATGTTGAAGGGGGTTGCTCTCGACCAGATGGTGGTAAGTCTGCTGGACACTGGCTGACAGCTTATGACGGTGTTCACAATGTTCTTGTGAATGAGGAACCCCAAGCCCTGTTCATGTTTATCCTATTTTCCACCAAAGTATCTTTTGTGGTCTTTCTGGGTTGTTGTTTCTCCCATGTTTTCCCATCTTACTTCACAGAGCCCAAGGACGTGCCATTGGTATTTGAACATCTCATGTGTTAGTTCTCCCACTTTGCCGGTGGCTCTTAGTGTTTGTACATTCCAAGTGGCAATGGTGATGTAGTTTCTGGCACGTATTTTGCTGTGTTGTACACCAGTAGCATACTTTCTACCTCTGTCCTGATGTGCAACAGAAGGCACGGTCCTCAACAACCAGTAGCAGAGGAAGCCTCTAACCTAACCTTTGGCCTTGGCCTATAAATGAATAAATCATCCAATTTTGTCTGTCTGTCTGTCTTCCTGTTTGTCTGTCTATATGTCTGTCTGTCTCTGTCTCTCACTCACTCCTCTCTCTCTCTCTCTCTCTCCTCTCTCTCTCTCTCTCTCTCTCTCTCTCTCTCTCTCTCTCTCTCTCTCTCTCTCTCTCTCTCTCTCTCTCTCTCGTTATTATTGTAGATAGATGGCTTGATGAAAAAAGCAAATGTTTGCTTACTCAATGTACCATCTGGAAATAAAATCTTGATTTGATTTGATTTGATTTGATTCGATTTGATCTCTCTCTCTCTCTCTCTTCTCTCTCTCTCTCTCTCTCTCTCTCTCTCTCTCTCTCTCTCTCTCTCTCTCTCTCTCTCTCTCTCTCTCTCTCCTCTCTGGGTGTGGGTTTTGTGATTGCAAAGATGATGATGTCAGTATGATAGTTTTGTTTGAATGTTTTCTGTTTACTGATTGGAGCACTGGATGTTCATTGCCATTACTATGTTCATGTGACAATGTATAATGAAAGGTGAGGGGTGTTTTGAGGAGGGAGGCCGCGTGGGTGGATCGATCTGTCTTCATGTGGGCTGTTGTGCAGCTGGATGGTCATTCTGATAATAGTAACCATGGCGATGATGGCGGGCATAGTGGTGGCAATGTTGAGGTGTTGGTGATGTAGATGCTGAAGAAGATGATGATGGTGATGTAAATGTTGAAGTTGATTATTATTGATGATAATGTCGAGGATGGAATTGATGAAAGAGGTGATGATGAAATAATGATGGTGGTGATATATAATTTTGAAAATGGTAATGATTGATTATATTGATGTAGAGGGTAAAAATATTTCACTCAACTCCAAGATGAGACTCATGCACTCCCTTGCCATATTCGTATTCCTGTATGCCTGTGAATTGTGGACCTTGACTGCTGATGTGGAGAGAGAGTACAGGCGGTAGAGATGAGACGCTTCCGGAGACTCCTTGGCATCTCCTACAGAGACCACATAAGCAGCGAAGAGGTGCATAACCGAATCCAGCAAACCATTGGTCCCTACGAAAATCTTCTATTAATCGTAAAGAAGCGTAAACTTAAATGGTACAGGCATGTAACAAGATCAAAAGACTTGCAAAAACAATACTGCAAGGCACTGTCCAAAGAGGAAGAAAAAGAGGCAGACCAAGGAAGAGATGAGAGGACAACATGAGCGAATGGACAGGCCTAGAACTCAACAAAACTTTGAGAAAGGCAGAACAGAGAGAGGAATGGAGGGAACTGGTTGTAAAGTCTTTATGGGTTCCCCCATGGTCGCCAGACTAAGGGATAGATAGAGATAGATACATAGAGAGTGAAAAAAGACGATAGAGGTAATGTGTATGGCAAAAATGATGGTGATGGTAATGATTATGTGGATGTTGTATATGGTGACGGGAATGGCGATGTAGATTCCAAGATGATCATGGTGATGACAATATAGATGTTGAGCAGGATAATAGTAATAGCAAGGATGATGCAGATGTTACAAAGTGTAGTAACGATGATACAGATATTGATTATAATGACAATGATGTTGATAATGATTGTGTAGATGTTGAAGATGGTTATGACCACACCGATGTTGAATATGGTGATGTAGAGGTTAAGGATTATGACAAAGACAATGATGAAGTTGTTGAGGGGATTGATAATAATGATGGTGTAGTAGATGAATATAGCGATGGTTATGCAGATGACGAGGACTAGGACGTGTTTGTTAAGGATGATGATGTAGATGTTCAGAAAGATTATGGCAATGATGATGGAAATGCTGAAAGTGATGTTGATTTAGATGCTGAAGGCGCTGATGGTTATGATGATATGAATACTAATAATAATGATGGTAACGATGGTGTAGATGTTGAAGAGGAAAGTGGTAGCGGTGACTATGATGAAGATATTAAAGATGATGATGGAAACAGTGATGTAGATGATAAGGATATTAATTGTGACTGTGATGTAGATACTGATGATGATAATCGTGACGATGATAATTATAAAGGTTATGTGTGCGTGGGTGCGCGCGCGCGCGCGCGCGTGCGTGCGTGTGTGTGTGTGTGTGTGTGTGTGTGTGTCTGTGTCTGTGTCTGTGTGATTCTGTGTGTTCAAGTCAAGTCAAGTCAAGTCAAAATTTTATTTTCAGATGGTACATTGAGTAAGCATCAGTGCAGTTATGTATGAGTGCGTGCGTGCGCACGTGTGTGTATGTGTGTGTGAGCGTAAATGTGCGTGCATGTAGGCATGTGTGGGTGTGTATGGGTGGGAGAGCGAGTGGGGTGGGTGGGGGAGAGGGACATAGGGTGAGAGTGAGAGCATGGTGGTGAGGTCAGTGATTTTTGGAGTGCCCAAGGGAGTATAATGTGTGTGTGTTGTGTTCGCGCGCGCGCGCGCGGGCATGTGTGTATTCACGTGAATGCGTGTATGCATGCTTGCGGGTAAGGAGGACAGGATAGCCTAGTGTTCAGAACATTGTGCTCCCAACTTGACGAGCCGGGTTCGATTCCAATTCGAAGGGATTTTTCTTCTGGAGTTAACATCAGTGCTGACTCCACTCTCCCCAAAAGTCCTTCGGATGCACCTCGAAACCAAGGCCCCGTGTGCGAACGTACGCAGAACATCCTGCGCACACGATACATCCTGTTCCGCTTTTCGTAAGAGTAGGCCATAGTGTGCCAGTGGGAAAAGATGACAAGATTAACAAAACTACATGCAGACGGGGACTGGATGTAAAATAGCACACGAGTGCTTTTCCCATTATCCTAGATTGAAAGAATAAAATAAATAAATAAATAAATAAATAATGATAAATAATAAATAAATAGATAAATGAATAAATGTATGCCTGCTTGAGTATATGTGGGTGGATGGGTGCTTGTATGAAAACCCAGCTGATGACAAATAGTGCCAATGGCATCAGCAATGACATAGATGACTAGAAAATCGGGACTGTCCATAGCGTCAAATAGCTGGGAGCTTAAGTATCAGATAAAGGATGAAAGCTTGACATTCTCTCTAGGGTAGCCCAGACCACAGGTGCAATGACCAAACTGAAAGTACTCTGGAATGACAAGAACACCGCCATCAGCTTCAAGATCAGACTGATGCGTTCCCTGATCATGTCCATATTTTTGTACGCATGTGAAACATGGACCATAACAGCAGACATTGAAAGAAGGATACGGGCAATGGAGATGAGATTCTTTCGCAACCCCTTCGTATTAAAATACAGAGATCACATCACTAGTGAAGATATGAAAACCAGAATAAAAAATGCCATCGGACCATAATTATGAAGAATTCCTGACTTCAGTGAAAAAACGCATGCTTAAGTGGTAGGGGCAGGTCACACGAACATCTGGACTGGCCAAGACTGTCTTACAGGGAACAGTAAGGGGAGGGAGACGAAGAGGCGGACAGATAAAATGATGGGAAGACAACATCAGAGAGGGGACAGACCTTGGGTGGACCGATCTGCTGCGGAGGACCGTGGGGAGTTGGGGAAGCTGGTTTCAAAATCTTCAGTGGTGCCCCCACGGTCCGCGGGACTACGGGACAGGTAAAGGCGCAGAAACACTTTGTGGTAGAAGAGTGCGAGGCTGAAAGAAGGATGGCATTTGAAAATATGTATACATTTTAAAGGAGCTATATGTAATTTTACATAACAATGTGTGTTTTACGTCGTTTAGTGCAGTTGAGAGACAACTTTCCATATGTAAGTGGACAATAAAGGTTGCATCTTGTATCTTGTAATAATTCAAACAATCTGTCGAAAAAGCATTCTTTTGATATTTTTAAATCAGCATTAGGAAGTATTAGAAAAGACAACTTCCCAGACATATTTCAACTTTATTTTCCACACAGTTTATTCACGCTGTTTGTACCCTTTAATCAAGAGACAGAGATAACTTGAGTTCAAAACTTGCCACCTGTGCTTTCAGATGTAATGAGGAATTCAGGTAGCTTTTGTCTTGCTTCTGACTGAGAATATAACATTGTTCTTAAAATTGACTTGATCTTGCTTTTAAAGTTTTTAATGTTGCTTTAAGAAACTGTTTATACTACTATGTGATATAGAACACCTATCTTAGAACATACTGATGTGTTTTTTTGTTCAAGGGGGCCATACAAGTAGGACCATTTGCAGACCCTACATACAAGTGGTGGGAAAAGCAGGACCGGGGACAGGACAGGGCTTATGTTGAAATAACGTGTCGCCTACCTACAGGGGTCTTGGCTGTCAAAATGGTGTACTATAGTGGGTTGATTGCTTCCTGCGGATGTCTGGCTTACAAGTCTCGCAACTTGCCCCACAAATTCAATGAGAGTTGGTTCATCAGTATCTGTGTCTTTACCATTCTTGCCATCTCAACTGGTTTTATCCCCATCTATTTTGCAAGTGAACGCAATATTCAAAAAATGCGGGTCATTGTGACGTTTGTCTTTCTCAACCACTCAGTGGCCCTTGTGTTTCTTTTCATGACCAAGGTTTACATGGTAATGTTTATAAGTGAAAGAAAAATGACAACTATTACCCGAAAAACCACCGCATATGCTCTTTGCAAAAGTTAGAATATTAGTAATGCGATTGAGAATGCTGTTATCAGCTTCCATACCCACTGTAGAGTCCTAAGACTGCAAATAAAATTATGCTTCCACAAGACAAAAAAGCCAACAAAACTCCTTATACACAGATTCAAACCCGCTTTTGTAGTCTACTCAATACCCACAAACTGCAGAAACAAATTTCCGATTTTGGTTAAAAAACAACAACAAAACAAAAAAAAAACTGAAGCAGAGGCAAATAGGGGAAATTGTCTGCTTCTGGCATGATAGACTAAAACTAAAGGATAGACAAAATATGACAAGTTTGGATCATGTAAATGTGGAATCAGACTAAGCTATACATTTGTCAACGTTGAATTCTAAAGTAAAAGAAAAAAGGCAAGAATGGGCTTAGAAATATATGCAGCTGTTTCTTCATAGTTTTGGCATACTCATTGTCAAAATGAAATCGTGTGCTATAAGTTACCACTGAGTAGACATATGAGCTATTCGTAGCAGTCAGTCTTGGAAGACTATGGTGTTACGCTCTAGGCTCCAGAGGGCAAAGCCTGGGTAAGTGAGAATGGAGGGCAAGTTGTTACCCATACGGCAGGACCCTCTCCCCCTCTACGTCACTGGAGTGGTCCTTTGGAAAGGCAGTCCTCGTTACACACGGTTCCAGTGCCGTCGCAGGAGCCGCCAGAAAAATGCCATTACAACCCTGAACCGCCCTGGGAACTCTAATTTTCCGGATTTTTTTTTCCTCTGCGATGGTGTCTAACGCAACACTTGTGTGCTTGCTGATTTTTTTGTCATCTGCTCCAACCAGCACACAATGGCCTGCTTTTCGAAAGCGGAACGGGTTTACTTAACGTGTGCGCAAGATGTTCTGCGTGTGTTCGCACACTGGGTCTTCATCCCAATGATTTGACATTGTTTGATTTTTTCGTCTAACTGGTAAGAAAGAGCGAGGCTGGGAATCGAATATGAGCCTCATGCTATACTTGTTGGCAGGCAAACTGTCACAGATTATGACGTTTGAATTGGAAAAAAAAGTATTGTTCGAGTTAGTTTGTTGGGCTCAGGTGTAGCCCGTGATTTATTATTTTTTGATGGTGGTGCCGGTGCACGATTTTTGTCACAGTTGGGCTGTTTTGGGGCCGTTTTCTTTCCCTGTTATGTTTTATCAGTGATGCATGTTTTGTGCGTGGGCCCCGTGGTTAGAGTGAAAGTTTCCTGTATGAGTGAGATGTGATCTTGGGGCAGAGTCTTGCATTTAGGGGGAGAGTTTTCAGAGCAGAGGGTCAGTTGGGTGCAGTTCCTCGGAGGAGGAGGTTGCATCTTCTGTCCGTTCGTGATGTTTTCGTCCTGTGTTGTTTGTTTGTGTTTTGTTCTATGCTGTGACTGGGCACCTTGAGATACTCCTTGGAGGAGGAGTGGATAGCTGGGCGTGTGTCGTGGTGTTGGTGCCCAGGCTGCTTTTATCAGGTGATTGAGTTGGGATGCAGCTCCTCGGAGGAGAAGGTTGCATCCTCTGGTTGTTTGTGATGTTTGATTGTTCTGTTTGGTTTTGTTTTGTTTTGTTCTATGTGGTACCTGTGTACTTAATGGTATTCCTTGGAGGAGGAGTTCGAAGCTGGTGTATGAGGACTTGTGTTACTCCTCGGGGAGGAGTAACTAGTCGTGTGAGTTGAGAGTTGAAAGCTGGTGTATGTTGACCTGATGTTACTTCTGGGGGAGGAGTAACAAGTCGATAGTGGATAGTTGGAAGCTGGTGTATGTTGACTTGGTGTTACTTCTGGGAGGGAGGAGAGTAAAGGAGTCGATAGTGGATAGTTGGAAGCTGGTGTATGTTGACTTGGTGTTACTTCTGGGGAGGAGTAGGACGATAGTGATAGTGGAAGTGGTGATAGTTTGGGAAGTCGTGGGGTGTTGAGTGTTGACTTGGTGTTACTTCTCCGGGAGGAGTAACGAGTCGAGAGTCGATAGTGGATAGTTGATAGTTGAGGGTTAAGTTGAGAGTTCGCAGTTGAGAGTTGATAGGTGATAGTGGATAGCTGGGCTTGTTGTGATGAAGCCCAGGCTGTTGTATCCAGTGATTTAGATGTGTGCAACTCCTTGGAAGAGTGGGTAGATTCATTTCGTGGCGTGCAGTTGTCTTGGTGGTTTTTCCTTTTATGATGTGAATTGGGCAGTGGGCATTGTGCCACTCCTCGTGAGGAGGAGATGACAGCTGCTGTTTGTTTTTGGTGTTGTGTCCAGCTTGTTGTTTTTTGAGTTAGCTGTGGTCTTGTACCACTCCTCGTGAGGAGGAGTTGACAGCTACTGTTTTGTGGCGTTTAGTTGTCTTGGTTTTTTTGTTTTTTGTTGTTTGTTGTTGTTGTTTTTTTGTTGGTTTTTTTTTGGGGGGGGTTGTGTTATTGGTATTGAATTGTTGACGGTGGTTAATTTGCCGGTGTGTGGCAAGATGCTGGTTGTGTGGGGGGGTGCAGTGACGGTTTGGAGGATTGTGTAGTAGTAATATTTGAGATTGCTTGAGTTATTGACGGTGGTTATTTTGCCGTGTGTGGCAAGATGCCGGTTGTGTGTCAGGGTGCAGTGACGGTTTGGAGGACACATTGGAGGATTGTTGTCGTAGTATTTGTGATAGCTGGTTGGAATTTTTGGGACATGGAGAACTTTGTTTACCTGTGCACGTGGTGAGAACTTTACCTGTGCGTTGTGCCCAAGGACTTCAGAACTGTCTACCTGTGTGTGTTGTCATGGAGAACTTGGGAACGTTTTCCACCTGTGTTTTTCTTTTGTGAACAGAATCCATGTGGATTGGTCTGGTCGTGTTGAGATTTGCTGAAAAGAATTACAGCCGTGTTGTGGTGTTTCTGGACTTCGAAAGGGGGGGGGGGGGGGGGGGAAGTTAGTTTTCTGATAGTGCCAGACAGCTGGTAGGGACAGCTGTGTTATAAGGTGAGAGTGAGAGTGTTTTTTTGTGATACATAAGATACATGAACTGGATACGTTGTTTTGACTGGTGTTGAGTTTGATTTGGACTATCGTATAGCTGTGTGTTTATGTGATTGTTAATAATTGTGAGCAATTAACATTGATATATTGACAGTATTGTCGTGAAGAGATTGAAGAAGTGAGGTTAAGTTTGGCTCTGGTCGTGAAGCTGGTGATATTGTAGTGTTATGATGTTGTGGTATTGAACTGGTGGAAAGGTTGAGCGAGTTGAGTTCGTTTTGGTTTAGTAAATGGTTGGATGTTTGTAAATGTTTGAAATATCAATTGGTGTCCGTTTTGTGTTGTCTGAATTAGAGTTGTGATAGGTGGAAAGTGGGGTTTCAAAGTGATATCCCAATAGGTGGTGACACAAACGTCTTAATGATCCTGCCACCTTCCTTCATGAAAGTTGTTAGCTTGTGTTTTAAAAGCATATGTATATATGTATTATATATATATATATATATTATGTATATATATATATATATATATATATATATATATATATATATATGAATGTATGTATGTATGTATGTATGTATGTATGTATGTATGTATGTATGTATGTATGTATGTATGTATGTGTTGTATGTAAACTCTCTTTTTAGCATCGTCTTATGAGGGCAGCTTCAAAAGGCCACAGGAATATCAAATATTCTTTTAAATGCAATTGACACTTTTAAATTCTGAAAAGTGTCTTGCTGTAAGGTATCACACACACACACACACAACACACACACACACACCACACACACACACACACACACACACACACACACACATACATATATATATATATATATATATATATATATATATATATATATATATATATATATATTATTCACACACATTTTCCATTTTGTCAATAAATATTTGTGTGCACAAACATTCCTTTTCAACTTAGAGCAATGGAATAGAAATAATCGACAGTGTGCACAGGGGTTAAATGTACTGTCAGTATTTGATGTCCAACGACACAGAGCCAAAATGCTGTTAAAATGAACACAGAAATTTAAAGAAGAAATCAACTAGAACAGGGTATTTGGAAAATTGCACAAGATTAAAGACAACAGTTTAGCATGGTTAGATAAAAATCATTCATAGAATTCTTGTTACTAATGTTCTGTGTGCAATGGGTGTAACAAATGTTAGTTGTGCCATTGCATGTGCAATAACGCAAAAGATTAATGGTATAAGCCATGCAAGATCTATTTGGACACAGTTCAGAAAATGATTAGTGATAAAAGAAAGATTAATGACCATTGCAAATACGAATTGGATGTGAAAATTTCACGTAATTTTTTTTGGGGGGAGTGGATGGTTTTATGAAAACAGATGGCATTTCCGATTTCATTATCCTACTGGCCAAATGGTATATTTGCAGATGTAGAAATGAAAACCATTCACCAATATTAAAAGTATTTTTTAAACAGTTCAAATACAAGTTTCAAATTGAACATTACAACGCAACAATTGCAACCAGTCTGAGTAGATCACCTTTTAAATGGAGTCATTATAGACTATTGTTTGACTGTATAGACTAGATATATATAATTGAGACATGTGTCTGGCTATGTGCTTTTGCTGAATAGCAACCACGTGTTATTAGAAAAGACGGACTTGTGCGCACTTGTGCGTGCACTAGGTATTTAAGCTGACACTGACACAATGTGCTTTTTCTCATGGATGAAACTTGTGGAATGGCGTAGATTGACACAATTAGCAAAGGTACATAAATAACGTTGGCTTTTTTGTGTGTGACATGACGCATTTATGTTCACGCGCGTGTGCTTTGTGTGTGTGCTTGTGTGTGTGTGTGTGTGTGTGTGTGTGTGTGTGTGTGGTGGTGCGTGTGCGTGCGTGCGTGCGTGCGTGCGTGCGTGCGTGCGTGTATGTGGGCGTGTTTACTTGGTTAGTATTTGGAAAGCAATTGATGTAACTTGTTTATGAAACAAAATTGTATTTGTGCTTTGTTTTGGCTTATTTTATTTTGTTTAGAACATTTGCCGTTATTGTTTGTAAATGATAAATGAACATTAAAAAAATCGGAAAAAAAACATTCTTTGTCAGCCTTTGAATACAGTGTGTTCAATTTCATCAAATCTCTCTTCACAATCTGTGATATCAGATGGGGAAAAATGGGGGTGAGGAGGGGAAATGGTCAAGGACGGTGGATGATGCTGATCTTATTCAAAGCAAGTCAAGTCAAGTAAAAAAAACAACAAACTTGAATCATTCCTGAAGGGCAATTACAATACTGACAGCGATATTGATACGAATCATAATCAAAAGATGCAAGATACCTTCAAATAAAAATATCACAGTACACACTCGTACGCACGCACGCGCGCATGCACGCGCACACACACAACACACATCACCAATATGTGGACGCAATGTTATTAAAACCATTGACTAGAAAAAATATATAACTATTATTTACGCATGTATGTACGCACGCACTCGCACACGTCCATATACATGTACACACGTTGGCATACACACAAACACGCCCCCCCACCCCCCCGACACCATTCACACACATCCTTTCTCTCTTACAATGACTTACTTGACTTATGCCTGTGAATTCCCTTGGGAACAAAGGGCCGCAACAACACTCCTCCAGCGGACTCGGTTCTGAGAGATCCTCTTCAGCTCGGCCGCTTCATCCCGGCTGCCTTCGTCTCTGCTTCAATGCTTCTGCGCCAGGTCTGTTTTGGTCGACCCCTTTTTCCGCTTCCCTTGTGGGTTCCAGTCAAGGGCCTGCCTGGTGACATTTGAAGCAGGCTTGCGGAGCGTATGGCCGATCCATCCCCATTTCCTTTTCTTGATCTCCGTCTCGATTGGAGCGTGTCTGGTCCTGTCCCACAGTTCTTCGTTTGAGACGACTTCTGGCCATCTGATACCGAGGATGTTCCTAAGACATATGTTGGTGAATATCTGGAGTTTGTGGTTGTTGGTCTTTGTTACCCGCCAGGTTTCTGAGCCGTACAGTATGACCGACTTGACGTTGGTGTTGAAGATCCGGATCTTGTGGAGTGAGAGGGCTGTTGATCTCCAGATTGGGCGAAGGGTGTTGAAGGCATGACGGGCTTTATTTATTCGGCATTTGATGTTTCGTCCGTCCCCTCAATCTTTACTGACGACACTGCCCAGGTAGGTAAATTTGTTGACTTCCTTGATGTTTTCTTGGGGAAGTCGCACTGGGTCTTGTTTCTTGTTGTTCACCCTCATGACCTCTGTCTTCCTGATGTTGATTTGGAGGCCTACGTTTTCGGCTTCTTCCGCAAAGTGACATAGCTTCTCTTGTGTGTCTTGGTGCCTGTGGGAGAGAAGGCTGATGTCGTCTGCGAAGTCCAGGTCTTCCAGTTGCCCTGTGAAGGTCCACTGTATGCCAGTTCTCCTGCCTGCTGTGGCCTGTCACATTATCCAGTCAACCACCAACAGGAAGATGGTGAGCGACAACAGACAGCCCTGACGAACGCCGGTTCGTACGGAGAAGGGTTCCGTCAATTTCCAATCATGGATGACTTGACAGGTGGCATCCTCATAGAGCTGTTGGATGATGGTGACAAACTTTGGTGGGAAGCCATAGTGGTGCATCCATCTCCAGATCACATCTCTGTCGACGCTGTCGAATGCCTTCTGAAAGTCGACAAAGACTGAATACAAGGGGGTCTGCCACTCCAGGGACTGCTCGATGATGATGCGCATTCTGGCGATCTGATCTGTGCATGATCTGTCTTGTCGGAAGCCTGCCTGTTCATCCCTGAGTGTCTTGTCTAGTGCTGTCTTCAGTCTTTCTAAAATTATTCTTGTCAGTACTTTCCCTGGGATAGACAGCAGCATAATTCCTCTCCATTTGTTACAGGATGACAGGTCCCCTTTCTTTGGCAGTTTCACGAGGTATCCTTTCTTCCAGTCTTCTGGCACACTCTCTTGCTCCCAGATCTTGTGTAGGAGTGGATGCATCGTGTCAGTTGAAGTGCCTTCAGTGCTTCAGGGGGTATACTCTGCAGCTCAACTGGTCCTCAGAAAGAAAAATCTGAGCACATTACTCCTCTTTTGCAATCTCTCCACTGGCTGCCTGTGCCACAGAGAGTAAACTATAAGATCAGTACTCTCTGTTATAAATGTCTCCACAAAACAGCACCCTCTTACCTCTGTGAATGTCTTCACGTGTACACACCTCGTTCCCTCCGCTCGGCTGCAGATACCTTATCCTTAAAAATACCTAGATTCAACCTATCTACCGTTGGCCGCCGCTCTTTCTCTATTTCTGGTTCATCAATCTGGAATGACCTCCCTCTCTCCCTTCGGCAAAAGCCTACATATGACACTTTTAAATCCAAATCCAACCTCAAGACACACTTGTTTCAAACCTAAGATTTTTGCCTCATGTTTTCATCTCCTATTTGTCCCTGCCTTCAACATTTGAAATTCCCTTCACCCTGCCAAAATGTATAACCTCTATAAGTGTGTGTGTGTGTGATGTATGTATGTATGTATGTATGTGTGTGTGTGTGTGTGTGTGTGTGTGTGTGTGTGTGTGTGTGTGTGTGTGTGTGGTGCACGTGCGCGCGCGTTTGAGTGTGCTTTCGAATTTTGCTAGAATTATTTGTTGGCATTGGTTGCTTGTTTGATGTGAGGGTCGAGTGCAAGCGCTTTGATTTGTTTTTACAAGATATAGCGCTATATAAATTCCATGTATTTATTATTATTATTATTATTATTATTATTATTATTATTATTATTATTATTATTATTATTATTACGGTCAGGACCTGCTGCTTTACCAGACTTAAGAGACTTTATGGCTTTAGTGATGTCGTTTTTGGTGGGGGGAGGGGGGGGGGCGATGTTGATGCCAAGGATTTCAGTAGGTGGTGGGATATCTGATGGGACAGATGGTGCTGGTCTGTCGAGTGTTTCCTTGAAGTGCTCTGCCCGTCTTGCTCTCTGGTCCTCTTCACCTGAAATGGTATTGTCGTTCTTGTCTTTGATGGGGCAACTTGGTTTGTTTTTTCCCAGAGAGGGTTCTCGTGATCTCATATAGCCTCTTCATGTTTCTTTGGCCTGTTGCACTCTCTGCTTCCTGAGTCAGCTCCTCGATGAACTTTCTCTTGTCCTTTCTTGCACTTCTTTTTACTGCACGGTTTTTGTCCCAGTAGCGTGCTTGTAATGTCTGCTTCTCTTCCTGATCTTGTATTCTGTTGATCTGGTCTTTCAGCTGTTTTCTCTCGGTGATCAGTGCCCATGTTTCTGTTGTCGGCCATTCCTTGTGTTTTCTTGTATTATTTCCCAGGACTGTTTGGCATGTCTTCCAGGTCTCATGCAGATTGTGCCTCTGCTCTTCGATCGTTTCCTCTGGCATCTGGGAAAGCATGCTGGATTTGTTTCTCAATTCAAGTTTACATTCTTTTTTTTTCTTTCTTTCTTTTCAAACTTTTTTATTCATTTTTTTGTTACATATTAATACAAAATGAAAAAAAACATATAAACGGTTTTGTTGACAGTGAAAGAGGAAAAAAAAGAAAGCTAAAAAAAAAAAAAAAGAAACTTAAGAAATTTAGAAAAAAAAGAGAGAAACAAAGAAAGGAAGAGAGAGAAGACAGAGAGAGAGAGAAGGGGACAGAGTGTTGTCTTTCAACTTGGGTTTAAGTTTGATTCACAGAGATGGGTTTCGTGATCTATATAGCTCTTATTTTCTTTGCATGCTCATATACTTTCTATAGTCTCATTGAAGTTTCTCTTGTTTATCTACACTCTTTTTACTACACGTTATACATCCAAAACGGTTGTTGCTGTTTTTCTGATTTAGTATTCGTGATCTTTTTTGTTTTCTCTCATTGTCTGTGCGTTGGGCCTCCTTGTGGGTTTGTTGTGAGTGTCATTTCCAATGCTGGGCTTTGACATGTTATCATCCAGGTTTGCAATGGCCTTTAGCTATTAATCTTATCTATGGAAAGATTTTTCGAGATTTATTCCTTCAAGTTTAATTCTTGTTTTTATTCTTTCTTTAAGGCTTTGAACGTTGTATTTGTGCAGTGGTCTTCCTGTCCTGTCGGTGGAGGCTTTGAGCTTTGTCTTGAGGACGGCTTCTACAAGATGGTGATCTGATGTTGTGTCTGCTCCGCGCTTCACCCTGAAATCGTGCAGGCTCCTACTCCAATTTTGCTTGATGGTGATGTGGTCGATCTGGTTTTCAGTCCTGCCATCTGGGGAAGTCCATGTGGTCTTGTGGACTTTCTTGTGGGGAAAGATGGTGCCTCCGATGACAATGGTCATTGAAGGTGCAGAACTCTGCTAAGAGTTCACCGTTTTCATTTTGGTCTCGGTCCATGTCTGCCCATGATCAGTTCTTGTTGGTGTTACCTGATCCCACTTTTGCGTTCAGATCTCCCATTAGGATCTTCAAGTTCCTCTTTGATGTTTTGTCCACTATGGCTTGGACTTGCTCGTAGAAGTTCTTTTTCTTCTAACTCAGCGGTATTTGCTGGAGAGCATGGAGTGAACTTTCCTGCCCTTTGAGTTGAATCGGCCAGTGAGGATCTGTGGTGACACTGGTTCCCAGGATAGCAGTGGTCGTGTTGCCTCAGGTTTCATCAGCAGCGCTACTTTGTGTGTGTGGGGCTGGCCCTCCTCCTGTCCAGAGTAGATGATTGTATATCCACTCGCTAGTCTCGACCGTCCGGTTCCATTCCATCTAGTCTCGCACAGGCCAAGGATCTTCAGGTTGTACCTATGCATTTCTCTACATACCCTGTGTTGTTTTTCCAGTTTCCTATAGGGTTCTGGTGTTCTAGGTCCCTATCCTGGTGTTGACTTGGTTGTCAGAAGAGTAGTTGGCGCACTGGCTTCCCGAGGCTTTCACCAGCTCGCGTAATAGACTCTACCAGAGAGGACTCTTCCCCAACCAGGTCGCTGTTCAGAGATATTGTTGTAGTTTCTGTAACATACTATTGTTTTAAGTGAATGGGTTGTTAGCCCAAAGCACAACCCCCAACCTGGAGGACCAGGGTGCAATTTTAGTCTGGCTCCTACCCCACAGACCTGTTCAGCATGGTTGAACTGCCAGAGGACGAAGCCCCCGCCCACATAGCTCTGGGGATCAAACAGAGCACGCAAGCTATCCTACCACGTCAAGGTAACGCACTATTGGGACAGTCTCTCTCTCTCTCTCTCTCTCTCTCTCTCTCTCTCTCTCTTCTTCTCTCTCTCTCTCTCTCTCTCTCTCTCTCTCTCTCTCTCTCTCTCTCTCTCTCTCTCACACACACACACACACACACACACACACACACACACACACACCACACCCCACGCACCAATAAATGCAATGTTTTAAAACCATTGGCCAGAAGACATGAATTTATAAACAATTCAAAAATTAATAAAGCCAAAAATATGACATACTTATTTTATGAGTACATGTGCATCAGAGACGTGAAAAAGAGTGGATAGTCAGTGTTATTGTGAGTTTAGAACTCGGATGTCTACTGGCACAAATGAATTTCTTTCTCTGTTTTGCTGTTATGGCATTGGAAACGACGTCCTGAAGGCAACAATTGAAATTCTGAAAAGAAAGCGTGGGAGGGATGTCAAAATGGCAGTCGCTTTGCGTACAAGCTGCTGATTACAAAACGACTTGTGATCTCTCTGTTCTTCTCCAATTTTTTTTTTTAGCAGATTCTCACAATTCTCTGAAGACTATTCTTATTCTTAATACTAAAGTTATTGTACCAGCAAATGAAAGCAAAAATTAGAACGCTCTCTATGTAAGACTTGTAAAACAAAGAAAACTTTTTGTCAAGAAAGAATGAGTGAAGCTTCCTTAGAAAATACACAAGTTGTTGCCCCTTTTGACAACAGTATCAGTGTTAGAATCCCAATTTAACTTTTGGTTCAAAAACAGTTCCCAGATATTTGTATTTCAAAACGTTTTCAACTTCTTGATTATGGATGATGGTATTGTCAGAAGTGTGCTCCGATCTTCTGAAATCGATAGGAAGATCTTTAGTTTTAGAAACATTTAGCTCCAGATAGGCCTCATCACACCAATGTACAAACTAGTGAGGGCTGGACCATGGTCTAGGACTGATCCAGATAAGAGAGACAAAAGAGCACTGTCGTCAGCAAATTTTACCAGAAATGAATGTTTATAGCTGCTTCTGCAGCCATCTGTGTATAGAATGTACAGAAGTGGCGAGAGGACACAGCCTTGAGGAGACCAGTGCAGGTATATCTACCCGATGAAGATATTTTGTTGGCAAAAACATGCCATGGCTTGTCAGTAAAAAATTCAATCGGTCAACGAACAAGTTGATTGCCTACGTCAAATTTTGAAAGTATTTTGTTAACCAGAATGTGAGGCTGCATTTTACTGAAAACTGAGCTAAAGTAGTGAACAATAAAAGGCAACTTGCATCACTAGGCTACGATGCATAGATGGAAAGTACATATAAAGAAAACCTGATTAACAATGAACCATAAAAACAAAAGTTTCAAGTAAAACAACCACATTGCTAACAATAAGTATTATAGCACCTTGCATTCTTTGCTTAGATAGCGACAATAAAGTCTGAGTTGCTGCAAGGTATATCCGAAACCAAGACTGAACAGGGTTCTGTTAAGTAAAGTTACCCAACCCGTTTTGCCATATTCATCCATATTAACGAACACTAAATATGTCTTCTTGGGTAGTCTTTTCACATTCACTTTTAGAAGCGTAAACCAGTATTGAATACACCTGACTGCACTATTTGTGTAAAAACGAATAGTGTCCTACTTATCCATAAGCAAAGCTGTCTGTGTCGTGAATTCGTAACAGTTTAGCATAACATCATGATTCTACCTAAAATTGTCTTAAAATGTGTTGTTTATCTTCACATCTAAACATGTATTGTTTACGCCTGATTTTGTAAAACAATTCTCCTACTTTCCAGTGGAACCGTACAAAATGACCTTTGTACAAAGTGATCATGCGTCATCAAATTGACTTTCAGTATTGTTAGCATGTAATTCTCCTACCATTAAGACCTGTACAAGTTTGCTGATCTGTCCCTCCAAATCAAGCCAAAGCGTAACTCACGCCTGTACCTCTCCAATCAGCAGCAGAGTCCGTTGCAGGCATGCAGGAATATGGATATGACAAGGGAGCGCATTAGTCTGATCTTGGAGTATTTTTATATCTCCAGATGGTGTTCAGTTTTGACAATGCTGTTAGTGTCTGTGCAATCCTGCATACTACCTCTGGCTTGGACCCCTTGTCTGATACAAAGGCTCCCAAGTACTTGAAGCTTTGAACCGTTTCCAGTTTCTGGTCATTGGCCCTGATATCAATGCTGATGCCCTTGGCATTATTGGTCATCTGTTTGGTCTTCTCTGCACTGATTTGCATGTCATGTGTTTTCGAGGCCTTGTTCAGTGTTCTGTTAGGCTGGCAAGCTCTTGCTCTGATCCTGCTAGTCCGTCAATATCATATGCGAAGCGGAGGTTTGTAATAGTTCTGCCACCAATGCTGACTGATCCTTTATGGTGTTCCAATGCATCAGCCATGATTCTCTCAAGGAAGCTGTTGAAAAGAGTGGGTGAGAGTAGACAGCCCTGCCTTACTCCAACTGTTGTTCGAAACGACTCTCCAATGTTGGGTGTTGTAGTACATTGCACTGGTGACCTTGTGCAGCTCTTTGATGACTGATCAGGTTTACATTGATGCTGTACAAATTCATGGCTGCCCACAAAGCTGCATGCCACACCCTGTCGAATGCTTTCTTAAAATCAATAAATACGTGATAGAGGTCTTGTTGGTGTTGAAGGTACCGGTCACAGAGTTTTCTAAGGTTGAGTATCTGTTCAATTATGCTACTGCCCTGCTCTGAAACCTGCTTGTTCCTCAGCAATGATGGTCGCTTCTTGTGGTGTCAGTCTGTTCAGTATAATCTTCAATATGACCTTGCTTGGGTGGTATATGAGGCTGATTGTGCGGTAGTTCTGGCACTGCTGGAGATTTCCTTTCTTGGGGAGGGTGATAAGTGACTGTGTCCATGGTGTTGGTCATTTTCCTGTCTGCCAGATCTTGTTGCAGATTTTTAGTAAGACGTTGATCATGGCTTCCCCTCCAGCTTGAACCAACTCAGCTGGAATGTTGTCAGCCCTGCTGACTTCCCCTTTTTCAGCGATCTGACTGCTGTTTCCACTTCTCACGGAGGATAGGGTGGCTGTCTGTATCTGTGCTTGTGTGGACATTGAGGACTTCTGGATCTTCTGTGGTGTCATAGCTATACAGGCCGGAGCAGTGTTCTGTCCATCTGTTCAGAATATCCTGGTGAGGCACTTCCCATGTTTGTCTTGGATTGTTGAGCTTCTTCCATGCTTTGTGCCAGTCAGGTCTTTCACCAGTTGATATGCTATTTTGCTGTTGTTTTTCTTTATGTTTTCTTCAATGTTCGGGCACTGTTCACCAATCCATTTCTCTTTAGCTTCTGTCATGGACTTCCTGATTCTTTTGTTGAGTGCCCTATATTGCTCTGCTCTTTGTTTTGTTTCATTTCTCTTGTTCTTCACCTCTCTACGTTTATCACAAAGTTGGAGAATGTTTAATGTGACATAAGGTTTTTTGACTGGTCGATGTTTGCCAAGAAGTTCGCCTCAGTCACTGCTGTGTTGAAACCATCGATCAAGGTATCTCTTTCCATATCATCTGAGTCTATTAGAGTGAATGCTGCAAACTTCCCACCTATCCCTGCCTGAAAATGTCTGCTACCTCTGGTTCCTTCAGCTTCTCGAGGTCAAACTTGATCCTAATGTTGTTCTGCTTGTGATTTTTTTAAAGACGGAGTCGGAATTTCATCATTACAAGATCATGGCCACTCCCTATGTCCGCTCCTGGAAAGCTTCGTGTCTGTGCAGTGTTTACGATGGACCTAAATCGTCTCTTTACCATAATGTAATCTATTAATTTTTTGGTTGTGGTGTTCACCATTTGGGCTATACCATGTCCATCTTCTGGATTTTTTATGTGGGCCAAGTGTATTCACTAGCTGGATATTGTTGTTACTGGCAAACTCCAGGAGCCTCAAGCCTTTCATTTGTTTCTTTGTTGCAGTATTGTCTATAGATACCCTCCCAGTCAAATCTTAGATAACTGTATTCATTAACCACTTCTAGTACACTGCCACAAAGAGAAAGAAAGAAAGAAAGAAAGAAAGAGGAGGGAGGGAGGAGGGAGAGAGAGAGAGAGAGAGAGAGAGAGAGAGAGAGAGAGAGAGAGAGAGAGAGAGAGAGAGAGAGAGAGAGAGACAGACAGACAGACAGACAGACAGACAGACAGACAGACGACAGACAGACAGACAGACAGACAGACAGACAGACACAGACATAGGGAGACAGACAGAGAGACAGAGACAGAGAGCTTTGAATTCTGGAATCTGAAATGATTGAATAGTAGGTTGGCCTTAGGCCACAATACAACAGAATAAAGTAGTGGGGGGGTGGGGGGGGGGAGGTTGAGGTGAGGGAAGGAAAGCATAAAAACATGAGAATTATTTCACACATATAGCCTATTGTGAATTTACACCCATATGGTACCAAATACTTGTAACTACCCATCTGAAGCTGTTTATTGTATCATTCTTGCTGTTCACTACATTTATAAACCAGACGGTCAAAGTCCACCAAACGTAACATATACACAAAACAGCCTTTTAAACAAATCAGCACAGATATTAGGTGGAAAATCTTCACATTCTTTAGCAAAAAATACCATAAGCATTCTAATACTAAACAATTAACAATGTAGTATTGTCATCGTAGTCATGTGCCAACAATGTTTAGCTCATAAAATGCGCAATACAGAATCTTTATTTTGATGGGTCTTTAAGGAATGACAGGGATAAAGGAGGTAGGGTGGAAGGTATAGGGGAAAAAGTGCATCATAGATACCATCTTGCTTCTGTTTAAAAAAAATATATATATTATATATATACTATAATTGTTGTTTAGTTGAGGTTATCTTTTTATCTTGATGTTAACCCTGAAAAGGGCGGGGACTGGATGTAAAAAAGCACACGAGTGCTTATCTATTATCCTCGAAAAAAAGAATTTTGCCTTGCCCTTGCCTTGCCTTGCCTTGTCTATCTCTCTCTCTCTAGTCTCCTACCTTAGGGTCGTCTGGTATCACTTAAAGTGGAAAGACGTTAAAATTGAAGACTTACTTACTTAAGCACACACAAACACACACACGTACGCGAACTCACGCAGAACATCTTGCGCACACGTTAAATCCTGTTCCACTTTTCGTGAGAGTAGGCCATTGTGTGCCAGTGGGAACAGATGACAATATTTACATAGCTGCATACACACGGGGACTGGATGAAAAAAATACATGAGTGCTTATCCCATTATTATCGATATAAAAGAATAAATAAAACACACACACACGCGCGCTCACGCGCACGCACGCGCGCACATACGCACGCACACACACACACACACACATACACAAACATACTCGTAAAAAGGATTTCTCTTCTCGAGATAGTCATCACCCCAATGCTTAATCGTTGACTAGGAAAAGATGTGTAGCAAAAGAGCATTGTTGTTAATCTATCATTATGAGTTGGGCCGCATAGATCACTGGAAACCTTGAACAGTATACGACTGATACTGACAGTACTTGGCTCGGCAATATTTATTTTTTAGGATTAAGTTTCGGTAACTTTCTTTAGGACCGAAAGATCTGAAAGTGCAAAAAGCACTGCATAATACACTAAGACACGTACATCTGCTAAGAACTATGCATGCGTGCATGCATGCATGCATGCATGTATGTATGTATGTATGTATGTATGTATGTATGTATGTATGTATGTATGTATGTATGTATGTATGTATCTATCTATCTATCTATCTATCTATCTATCTATCTATCTATCTATCTATCTATCTATCTATCTATCTATCTATCTATCTATCTATCTATCTATCTATCTATCTATCTATCTATCTCCCCCGTGGGGATACCGGGGGCCTTTCAGTATAAATAGTATCCCCACCTTCTGGAGGTTCTGTGCTAGGAATCCCTTCTATTCTGTCCCTCTCTTTGCCTCTGCCTTGTCTCTTTCCTACCTGTCAGTCTTCTTCGTCTGTTTTCTGCCTTCTGGGTTCATTCTCCTGCCTTTTTTTCCAGAAACTCTTGGTCACGGAATTTCTCGTTACATCTCCATTGTCATGTCTTCCCCATCTCGATTTTCACCCACCCTTTTTCTGTGGACTGTCCTCTTCTGTCAATGGGATCTTTAATTCTATCATCAGGTCCCCATCAAGTCTTCTTTATCCAGCTCTTATTTCTCTGCTGCCGAGTGGTTGCCGTAAGCAACCCGTAATCCCACGCTGGAGCGACGTGGCCAGTGGATGGATGGCTGTACGTTACTCTAGGCTTTAACGAGACCCGTATGGAATAGTGCGGGGCGGTTTCCATACGGGTAAGTTTAGCCTCTTCCTCGGTAAGGCAGCTCTGCCGAGGTGACCGATTAATTCTGCCCTCATTGAGCCTACGCTCTATGTCTAAAAAACAAACAATAAAAAGGAAGAGAGGAATGAGGGATTCAGATTCCGCCGGCGACTTGTCCAGCGAGTCGGAGACGGAAGTGAGAGAGAAGAGTGGATTTTGGCCGAGCCGAGTCTATCTATCTATCTATCTATCTATCTATCTATCTATCTATCTATCTATCTATCTATCTATCTATCTATCTATCTATCTATCTATCTATTACTATCTATCTATCTATCTATCTATTATCTATCCCTTAGTCTGGCAACAGTGGAGACACCACCGAAGAACTGACAACCAGTGCCCTCCATTCCTCTCTCTGGTCTGCCTTTCTCAAAATTTTTATTGAGTTCTAGGCCTGTCCATTGCGCAGATGTTGTCCTCCCATCTCTTTCTTAGTCTTGCCTTGCAGTATTGTGTTTGCAAGTTCTTTTGAACTCGTGAAATGCCCGTACCATTTAAGTTTACGCTTCTTTATGATTGATAGAATGTTTTCGTAGGTTCCAATGGTTTGCTGGATTCTAGATAGGCGGCTTCCTAGATAGATGGCTTGATGAAAAAAAGCAAATGCATCGCTTATTGAATGTACCATTTCGAAATAAAATTTTGAGTTGACTTGACATGTGCATTCATGCGTGTCTATACGACAGAAGAGTTTTTTTATTTTTTTATTTTTTTATTTTATTCTTTTATATCAAGGATAATGGAATAAGCACTCATGTGGTTTTTTTTTACATCCAGTCCCGTGTGTTTGCAGTTTTGTAAATCTTGTCATCTGTTCCCACCGGCTCACAATGGCCAACTCTTACGAAAAGTGGAACAGGATTTAACGTGTGTGCAAGATGTTCTGCGTGCGTTCGCACACAGGGCCTCGGTTTATAGTCTCATCCGAAGGACTCTAAGGGAGAGCGTGCTTTAGGAGCAGGGCAAAGAAGATGCCAAAGAGGGTGGGAGCAAGGACACAGCCTTGCTTGACTCCACTCTTGATGTCAAATGGTTTGGACATGCTGCCCTCATATTGGATTGTTGCCTTCATGTCATCATGAAAGGATCTGATGAGACTGTGGAGTTTTGGGGGGCAATCAATTTTTGGAAGGATGTTGAATAGCCCTACCCTGCTGACTAGGTCAGAGGCCTTGGTCAGGTTTATGAAGGCTATGTAGAGGGGTTTGTGTTGTTCTCTGCATTTCTCCTGAAGTTGGTGTAGGGAGAATATCATGTCCACCGTGGAGCCTTCAGCTTGGAAGCCGCATTGTGACTCGGGGTAAACACGCTCAGCAAGTTTCTGGAGGCGCACAAGCATGACACGAGCGAAAAGTGCGAATAGTTTTCCTACGATGCTCAGGAGAGATATGCCTCTGGAGTTGTTAGAGTCAGTCACTAGTCAGAATCTATGACTCTAGTCAGAGTCATAGTCGATCACTAAAAACTAAGCTATAAAGTGGAATTCCATGTTTGTGAAAGCCAGTGATCTTAGTACAGACTCTCACTGTGCTGTTTTCCCCAGCGTCAATGGTTCAATCAAGAACTGTGATAAAGCCCAGGCATTTAAGGCCAAACAATATATATATAATATATATATATATTAATATATATATATATATATATATATATATATATATATATATATATCATACATACATACATATTATATATATATAATCACACGCACATATTATATATATATACACATCTATCTATCTATCTATCTATCTATCTATCCTATCTATCTACCTATCTATCTATCTATCTATCTATCTATCTATCTATCTATCTATCTATCTATCTATCTATCTATCTACCTATCTATCTACGTATCTACCTACTCTATCTATCTATCTATCTATCTATCTATCTATCTATCTATCTATCTATCTATCTATCTATCTATCTATCTATCTATCTATCTATCTATCTACCTATCTATCTACCTATCTATCTACCTATCTATCTATCTATCTATCTATCTATCTATCTATCTATCTATCTATCTATCTATCTATCTATCTATCTATCTATCTATCTATCTATCTATCTATTCATATAGATATAGATATAGATATAAAACACATGTATACATAATATGTATATGTGTGTAATGTCTATGTATGTATGTATGTATGTATGTATGTATGTATGTATGTATGTATGTATGTATGTATGTATGTATGTATGTATGTATGTATGTACGTACGTACGTACGTACGTATCTCTCTCTTCTATCTATCTGTCTATCCATCCATCCATCCATCCATATCTATCTATCTATCTATCTATCTATCTATCTATCTATCTATCTATCTATCTATCTATCTATCTATCTATCTATCTATCTATCTATCTATCTATCTATCTATCTATGGTTATGAATGTATGTGTGTGTATATGAATGACCAGATAACTTTCTTCACCTAAAGGTCGTTACATTTTCTCTCTCATTAACAGAACACTACATCTGACACTTGGTTTGCTGACAACTGGGAGGACCATTTTCAATGTTCCTTACGCGAGAAAACATGTGGTGATGACCTGTCTTTTGCTAACACCAGCCTACCACTGGACATTGACAGTGGACGCAGAGGCTACATCATGGATGCCGTCTCTTTGATAGGTACCGCTGTATCTTCTATTCTAAAAAGCTCAGATTGTAATGCTTTAGATCCAACCCGTGCCAGAAAGTGTTTGAGGGGCCCTAAACTTCACTCTCAACTGAAAAAAACAACTTTACATGGAGTCACTGGTCTGATAACACTTGAAAATAGAAACCGCCAAATGCCTTTTTATGTCAAACAAATTCGTCAGGATTCTACAAACAAGTGTGAGGCAGTGACCATTCTAGAGTATTCCTCAATAACGGAGGAGTTAACAGAAGTCAGCCAAGTCAACTGGAATTACTTTTAATTTAGGAGATCTTGACCATCTAGATTCTCAGTGCAGTGTTCCATGCGGATTGCATGAAATTATGGTGCCAGGAGAGCCGAGTTGTTGTTGGGAATGCGTTTCCTGTTATAAGCACCAAATAGTGATTGACAATGGCACAAAGTGTGAACCTTGCCCACCTTTCACCTGGCCAGATAAGGTCAACCGGCAGAAATGTGTGCCCATAGCTCCAGCGATGTTGACCTTCAGATCAGAAGCCAAAAAGGTAGCGCTTGATTTCTTCTGCATCTGCATCTGCTTACTTGTCTTTGCCTTTTTCTGCCGTCATCAGGATCATCAAGTTATTAAGGCATCTTCCATACCTCTCTCTAACGTGATGCTTTTTGCCATCATCTGTGGATATATCACTGACCTGGTTTTTACAAGCGAAGTGAGCTCAAATGCCTGCCGAGCTGGGTTTTCACTACTAGGCCTGTCCTTCACTCTGCTATATGGGCCTTTACTATTGCGGACTGTATGGATATACCGCCTGTTCCAGTCTGGCCAGAAGACCATACGTCGACCATTTTTGACCAGCAAGAGTCATCAGCTCATACTCTGCCTTGTGCTCCTTGCTATAGATGTAAGTTTACAGACAAGTTAATCATTTGTTATGTTTGTTCAGAACTTCCTATTCAAATCCTTTGATAGCTGTCTACCTGTCTGTCTACAATTCTACCAGCCTTTCATCTTCCCAAATAATTGTCTCCTTCCCCCAATCCCCCTCTTTTCCCTTCCTATTTACCCCTTGTCTACATGCCTGCTTGTGTATTTGTTATGGCAAGGCCATTGAAGCACGTTAGGCATGTATTAGCTTTCTTTTCTTAGATATTGTCAGCATATATCTCTGTGAACCAGTTTGACTCCTACTGGTTTGGTGTACTTTCTCGTTGATCTAACAGTGTCGACATTTCACATTCCTGCAGACACTTACACACCTCTCTCTCTCTCTCTCTCTCTCTCTCTCTCTCTCTCTCTCTCTCTCTCTCTCTCTCTCTCTCTCTCTCTCTCTCTCTCTCTCTCTCTCTCTCTCTCCCCTCTCTCTCTCTCTCTCTCTTTCTCTCTCTCTCTGAGTCTCTCTCTCTCTCTTTACAGCTATCAAAGTACATTTTCTACGCTATGAGAAGAAGGCAATGCTTACCTGATTTCAACTAGAAAGTAAAGTTTGGTTACATGTTGTATGGAATTGACAGATTCAGGTTTCACCCAAAAGAAAAATGATAGGACTCGCTTAATTATTTATTCATTTTATTTATTTATTTATTTATTTTTCCGTTTGCCTTTATTGTATTTGTCTGGGTGGTTTGTTTTGTTTGTTTGTTTGTTTTTTTCCTAGAATAAAGTTAGTGACAAAGGCTAATAAACAATATCTACAATGCGAATTGCCCTTTTTCATATCTGAAAGAACAAAGTGTTCTGGTATAGTTCACTGGCCAAAAAGAGAGATATCATCTTACAAACGGATGCGTAGTTGTACATAATAAACAATTTATTCCGAATATCACTCACACTCACTCAGTCCCATGTCCCAAAGGACGTAGGGGGGACATGAGAGAAGACGCAACAGAGATCTTTTTCCATGCTTCACGATCCTGTGTGGCTAGTAGGAGGTGTTGCAGGGGTTGGGCGGTCCAGTCTTTGATGTTGTCAACCCATGATTTCTTTTGGCGGCCTCTTCTTCTCTTGCCCTCGACTGTTCCTTGCAGGATGGTTTTTGCTAGGGTGTTGTGTCTTGTGGTGTGACCAAACCACATCAGCTTTCTCCTCTTTATGGTGGAGAGCAAAGGCTCTTGGGGGCCCACACGCTTTTTGATTTCTTCTTTCACATAGTTATTGGTCTTGTGTTCTTTGTATGATATTTTGAGGAGTCTTCTGTGGCACTTGTTCTCGAATGCTTGGATTCTCCTCTCTAACTCTGCTGTCAGAGTCCATGATTCACAGCCATATAGGAGGATAGATATCACGAGGGATTTGTAAAGGTGGTATTTGGTGCAGAAGCTGATGTTGTTGCTTCTGATGATCTTCTCGAGTCTGACTAGAGCAGATGTTGCTGTTGCAATGCGAGCTTTCACTTCATTGTTTGATGTGCCATCTTTTGTTAGGATGGAGCCTAAGTATTTGAATTGGCTCACCTCTTCTAGTGTTTCTCCATTCATCTTTATTTCCATGATGTCATTACTCGCGCTGTTGACCATGATCTTTGATTTCTCTGTACTGACCTCCATGCCGTATGCGCTCGCTCGATCTGTTAAATTGTCTGTGAGGATTTGCAGTTCTTGTTTGCTGCTGCCCATGAGGTCAATGTCATCTGCAAATCTGAGGTTGCAAAGGGGTCTTCCACCAATGGAGATGGAAGTGTGGTGGTTTTGCAGTGTCTCTGTCATGATGTTTTCGAGGAAGAGGTTGAAGAGTACAGGTGAGAGAAGGCAGCCCTGGCGAACCCCAACCGTGGTCTTGAAGAACTCGCCCACGTGATTATTCATAAAAACTGCACTTTCTGCGTTCTCGTACAGAGCTTTGATGACTTCAATTAGACAGCTGTCAATGTTGAAGTGCCTGAGTACTTGCCAGAGGCCGTCATGCCATACCCTGTCAAAGGCCTTTTTGAAGTCTATGAAATTGTGGTACAAGTCTTTTTGGTGTTGGAGATGCTTCTCTATCAGAATTCTCAGATTGAAAATTTGTTCCATTGTGCTGCGTTTTGGTCTAAAGCCGCTTGTTCTTCTGCCAGGAGTTTTTCCGCTTGGTTTTTCAGTCTGTTGAGGACTACCTGCAGCATGATCTTGCTAGGATGACTTATGAGACTGATGGTTCTGTAGTTCTGGCATTGTTTGAGGTTTCCGAATATAATCATTGTAAATATTCTGATCTCCATGGTGACAGGATGATATGATGGCTAGTATCTGTAGTAACTTATTGTTCTAGAAATGTTATGAAGTGATCGAAAGGTATCCTTTTGAAACGGCGATAACTGTTAAAAAAAGTTGCATTCAACGTAAACAGACTGCATATGTATTTTCATCCATTCATTGGAAGACATGTACCTATAATTACTAATATCGACAATAATTGGTGGTTCAATTCATTTTGATGTGTATTAAACATAATTATTATTATAAATATTAGTCATTGATGTTTTCTTACTTGTTTATTGTATTGTCACAAAGGAATGCAGGTGAAAGAATGATTGGAGTGTACTCTGTTGCACATTTGGATGTCTCTTGTTATGAAAAGTGTCATTTTCCTCCTTTTGTATTGTATTATGGTCCAATGGCCGATGTAAATTAAACAAGTTCCGAGTTCTCTCTCTCTCTCTCTCTCTCTCTCTCTCTCTCTCTCTCTCTCTCTCTCTCTCTCTCTCTCTCTCTCTCTCTCTCTCTCTCTCTCTCTCTCTCTTCTCTCTCCCCCTCTCTCTCTCTCAGGAGACTTATATACCATGTCCTATTCATGTTTACCATATTCAAACTTTTTGTTCTTTCATGTAAGCAGCCAATGTGTGTGTGTGTGTGTGTGTGTGTGTGTGTGTGTGTGTGTGTGTGTGTGTGGTGTGTGTGTGTGTGTGTGTGTGTTGTGTGTGTGCGTGCGTGCAAGTGTGCGTGCGTGCGTGCATGTGTGTGTATGTGAGTGTGTGTGTGTGTGTGTGTGTGTGTGTGTGTGTGGTGTGTGTGTGTGTGTGTGTGTGTGTGTGTGTGTGTAAGTGTGTGAATTGACAGGGTAGCTGTAGTATTGCAGCATATATTTTCATCTTTCTAATTTATTGTGAATAGCCTACTGATTTAAAAAGAATACGATTTTGAGTCAGTTGTTACCCCCTCCCCTGTCTTTTTCTCTCTCTGTCTCTTTGTCAAGTCTTCATGGGTCCCCATGGTCGCCAGACTAAGGGATAGATAGAGATAGATACATAGAGAGTGAAAAAAGACGATAGAGGTAATGTGTATGGCAAAAATGATGGTGATGGTAATGATTATGTGGATGTTGTATATGGTGACGGGAATGGCGATGTAGATTCCAAGATGATCATGGTGATGACAATATAGATGTTGAGCAGGGTAATAGTAATAGCAAGGATGATGCAGATGTTACAAAGTGTAGTAACGATGATACAGATATTGATTATAATAACAATGATGTTGATAATGATTGTGTAGATATTGAAGATGGTTATGACCACACCGATGTTGAATATGGTGATGTAGAGGTTAAGAATTATGACAAAGACAATGATACAATTGTTGAGGGGATTGATAATAATGTTGGTGTAGTAGATGAATATAGCGATGATTATGCAGATGACGAGGACGAGGACGTGTTTGTCAAGGATGATGATGTAGATGTTCAGAAAGATTATGGCAATGATGATGGAAATGCTGAAGGTAATGTTGATTTAGATGCTGAAGGCGCTGATGGTTATAGTAGTAGTAGTAGGCCTCCCTCAGTCGGTGTCGACTATGGAATTCGCGCCAAAAGACAGGTCATTTGTTCAGCGACAACGCCGGCTGTGGCTGGTCAGTCCGATGCAGGAGTGGCAGTCTCTGTTGCATCTGGTGCAGATGTGGCTTGTTGAGGTGGCTGGAGCACATGCCTTCCGCTTGGCTCTCTTTTCGTTTGCTGCGGTGTGGATCTTTTCTTCACCACACTTCAGCCGTTTGTGGAGAACACTGCGCCATTTGCTGCGGTCAGCCGCTACCTCCTCCCAGTTCTCTAGGTTGATGTCCAGGGCTTTCATGTCACGCTTGCAGACGTCTTTGTAGCGCAGGTGGGGGCGGCCAATGCTTCTCTTGCCGGAGGCAAGTTCACCATAGAGGAGATCTTTAGGAATGCGTCCATCCTCCATCCTTCGCACGTGACCGAGCCATCGGAGTCTGCGTTGTCTGAGGAGTGTGTACATAGTGGGAAGACCTGCAATCTCGAGGACCTGAGCGTTGGTAACTTTGTCACTCCAGTGGATGCCGAGGATGTGACAGAGAGAGCGCAGGTGGAAGCTGTACAGTTTGCGCTCCTGTTTGGAGTATGTTGTCCATGTTTCACTGCCATATAGGAGAGTGCTGACGATGCAGGCGTTGTACACTGCCATCTTGGTGGAAATTGTCAGCTTTGGGTTCTCCCAGACACGGGTAGTGAGGCGTCCTAAGGTCGTAGCAGCCTTGCCGATGCGCTTGTTGATCTCGGCATCAAGGGATAGGTTGTCACTGATGGTGGATCCCAGGTATGTGAACTGGTGTACGACATCGAGCTTGTAGTCATCGATGTAGATGGCTGGTGTAGTTACCACGTCCTGGCTCAGCACATTGGTCTTTTTCAGGCTGATTGTCAGTCCGAAGTCTTTGCAGCCCTTGGAAAACCTATCCATGAGGCATTGGAGTTCTTGCTCAGTGTGAGAAGTGACAGCAGCATCATCAGCAAAAAGCATGGCCCTAATTGTTTTCTCCATCACTTTTGTTTTTGCTTTCAGCCGAGCCAGGTTGAATAGTCGACCGCTGGATCTGGTGCGTAGGTATACACCCTCTGTTGCAGTTCCAAAAGCGTGCTTTAGGAGCAGGGCAAAGAAGATGCCAAAGAGGGTGGGAGCAAGGACACAGCCTTGCTTGACTCCACTCTTGATGTCAAATGGTTTGGACATGCTGCTCTCATATTGGATTGTTGCCTTTATGTCATCATGAAAGGATCTGATGAGACTGTGGAGTTTTGGGTGGCAACCAATTTTTGGAAGGATGTTGAATAGCCCTACCCTGCTGACTAGGTCAAAGGCCTTGGTCAGGTCTATGAAGGCTATGTAGAGGGGTTTGTGTTGTTCTCTGCATTTCTCCTGAAGCTGGCGTAGGGAGAATATCATGTCCACCGTGGAACGTTCAGCTCGGAAGCCGCATTGTGACTCGGGGTAGACACGCTCAGCAAGTTTCTGGAGGCGTACAAGCATGACACGAGCGAATAGTTTTCCTACGATGCTCAGGAGAGATATGCCTCTGTAGTTGTTACAATCACTCCTGTCGCCTTTATTCTTGTAGAGAGTGACGATCTTGGCATCTCTCATGTCTTGCAGCACGGCTCCCTCCCTCCAACACTGGCATAGGACGTCGTGAAGGGGCTGTAGTAAGGTGTTGATGAGGTCAGGTGGAATGCCATCGGTGCCAGGTGCTTTGCCGCTAGCTAAGCTGTCAATTGCTTTGCAGAGATCAGCAAGGGTTGGTTCAGTATCTAGTTCCTCCATGATGGGCAGAGGCTGAATGGCATCGAGGGCTGAGTTGGAGACTGTGTTCTCTCTAGAGTAGAGCTCAGAGTAATGCTCCACCCACCTGTCCATCTGTCTGCTCTTGTCGGTGATCACCTCTCCATTGGAGGTCTTGAGTGGGGCGGTTTTGCTCTGTGTTGGCCCTAGAGCTGTCTTGATGCCTTTGTACATTCCTCTGATGTTGCCTGAGGCAGTTGCAGACTGGATGGAGGCACTGAGCTGTTGCCAGTATTCGTTGGCACAACGTCTTGCAGTCTGTTGTACTTTGTTTTCTGGCTGCTCTGAGTGCATGCAGGGATTTCTCACTAGGGGAGCGCTTGTATTCGGCAAGGGCAGCACGCTTTGCGTCAATGACGGGGGACAGCTCGCTAGACTTGGCATCAAACCAGTCATTGTTCTTGGAGATCTTTTCCCAAAGGTTGCAAAGGCTGTTTTCTGAATGGCTTCCCAGATATGGTTCCATTTCTTAGAGGCTGAGCAGTACTGGTGTTCATCAGACAGAACTTCTTTGAGAGACTTGGCAAATTCTTCGACTTTCTCTGGAAGATGCATGCTGGTGGTATTGATGCGAGGTTTGCCTTTCTGTTTGGAGCTCTGGAGTTTCTTTGGATGAAGCCTGATCTTGCAGCAGACGAGAGAGTGGTCAGTGTCACAGTCTGCACTGTGGTATGTGCGGGTGATGAGCACAGACTTGATGTTGGTACGTCGGACCAGGATCATATCCAGCTGATGCCAATGCTTTGAGCGGGGATGGCGCCATGACACCTTGTGTTGTGGCTTGGTCTGGAAGTAGGAGTTGGTCACGCAGAGGCCGTTGTAAGAGCAGAACTCCAGCAGGTGCTGCCCATTTTCATTAATCTTGCCAACTCCAAAGTGTCCAAGGCATAAAGGCCATGCGTCATGATCGGCACCCACTCGAGCATTAAAGTCTCCCAGGATGATGACATGTTCCTTGGGGGGTATTTTCTTGATGACGTTGTTGATGTTGGCATAAAACTCGTCCTTTGCTTCTGCAGTGGATGTAAGGGTGGGAGCGTAGGCGCTGACAAGAGTGACAAAGCCCCGGAGGTATGAAGACGGACTGTCATCAGGCGTTCGGATCCCTTGTCTCCTGGTTCAACCATCTTCAGTAGGGTGTTCCTGACAGCAAATCCCACTCCATGCTCTCTTCGGTCCTCCGCGCTCTTTCCGTGCCAGAAGAAAGTAAAATCTTTCTCCTTGAGGGTTCCAGTGTCTGCAAGGCGGGTCTCTTGCAGAGCAGCTATGTCCACCCTCAGTCTCAGCAGCTCGTTGTTGATGACGGCTGACTTTCTTGCATCACTGATGCCTTGGAGGTCTTGGGACAGTCCGGATGACAATGTTCGGATGTTCCAGCTTCCCGTTTTAGGACTGGGCACCTGTTTCTCATGGTTCTTGTATTTTTGCCTGGTGCGAGTCTTTCAGTCTGCTTGTCGGTTTGATCCTAATCCACAAGCACCCATTGAGGAAGGCAGACTGTGGCGGGACAACACCTTATTGGCTGGGGGCTGCCCAGCTTGAGGCGGGCGGTAGCTGTCCGGTGAAATCCTAGGATTTCCCCCACCGTCGGAAGCAACCCCTGGCGCCACGCTCTACGCCAGTCGAGCATTGCAGCTTATAACCGGTAACTGCTGCTTCCCGTGTTGTGTCCACGCTGTGAGGCGATGCTGGAGTGACCTCTCCAAGGCGCGAGCCTGGGCAGGATAGTATGGAGGACGAGCTGTTGCCCAGATAGCAGGTCCCCCTCTCCACACTGATGATGGATCCAAAGGAACAGAAGAAGCTGATACAGTTTGGCACCAGCAGTGTCGCAGGAGTTGCCGGAACGTTACTGAAGTCAGAAGCGGACCGCCTTCGGGACTCCATCTCCGGAATTTTCGTCAGAGTTTACTCCCGAAGCCTTTCTCCCCAATGGGCAATCCATAAGGCAGTGGAGGTTTGGGGTCAGAGTTTTCCTTCTCCTAGGTAAGTTGCCTTACTGGGCTAACGAGTCCCATCTGCCCGAATACGACAGGTAGTACTGGGCTACATTTTACCAGTAGAGGAGGGCGCAGTGGCTCCCAGGACGGGCCAGCCAGGAACTCGCCTGTGAGAGCCAAGCATGATGCCCCCGTTTGCGAGATCCACCTATGCCCACCCACCTGATGGTTATGATGATATGAATACTAATAATAATGATGGTAACGATGGTGTAGATGTTGAAGGGGAAAGTGGTGGCGGTGACTATGATGAAGATGTTAAAGATGACGATGGAAACAGTGATTTAGATGATAAGGATGATAATTGTGACTGTGATGTAGATGCTGATGATGATAATCGTGACTATGATAATTATAAAGGTTATGTGTGCGTGCATGCGCGCGCGCGTGTGTGTGTATGTGTCTGTATGTGTCTGTGTGTGTCTGTGTCTCTGTGTGTCCGTGTGTGTATGTGTGTGTATAAGTGCAGTTATGTATGCGTGAGTGAATGATTGCGTGCGTGCGCGCGCGCGTGTGTGTATGTGGGAGCGCAAATGTGCGTGCGTATATGTATGCGTGGGTGTGTATGGGTGGGAGAGCAAGGGGGAGGGGGAGATGGACATAGGGTGAGAGTGAGAGCATGGTGGTGAGGTCGGTGATTTTTGGAGTGTCTAAGGAAGTATTGTGTGTGTGTGTGTGCGTGTTGTGTGGTGTGTGTGTGTGTGTGTGTGTGTGTGTGGGTGTGTGTGTGTGTGTGTGTGTGTGTGTGTGTGTGCGTGCGCGCGCTCGCGTGTGTGTGTGTATTCACGTGAATGCGTGTATACATGCTTGCGGGTAGGGAGGACAGGATAGCCTAGTGTTCAGAACATTGTGCTCCCAACTTGACGAGCCAGGTTCGATTCCAGTTCGAAGGGACTTTTCTTCTGGAGTTAACATCAGTGCTGACTCCACTCTCCCCAAAAGTCCTTCGGATGCGCCTGGAAACCAAGGCCCCGTGTGAGAACGTACGCAGGACATCTTGCGCACACGATAAATCCTGTTCCGCTTTTCGTAATAGTAGGCCATAGTGTGCCAGTGGGAAAAGATGACGAGATTTACAAAACTACATGCAGACGGGGACTGGATGTAAAATAGCACACGAGTGCTTTTTCGATTATCTTGGATTAAAAGAATAAAAA
Source organism: Stramonita haemastoma (assembly GCA_030674155.1). NCBI lineage: Eukaryota > Metazoa > Mollusca > Gastropoda > Neogastropoda > Muricidae > Stramonita > Stramonita haemastoma. Next base: position 83,496,330 of record CM060318.1, on the reverse strand, counting down.
AAAAAACTAAAAAAAAGAAAATAAATGTATGCCTGCTTTAGTATATGTGGGTGGATGGGTGCTTGTATGAAAACCCAGCTGATGACAAATAGTGCCAATGGCATCAGCAATCACATAATTATAGATGATTAGAAAAAGGGGACTGTCCATAGCGTCAAATAGCTTGGAGCTTAAGTATCAGATAAAGGATGAAAGCTTGACATTCTCTCTAGGGTAGCCCAGACCACAGGTGCAATGACCAAACTGAAAGTACTCTGGAATGACAAGAACACCGCCATCAGCTTCAAGATCAGACTGATGCGTTCCCTGGTCATGTCCATATTTTTGTACGCATGTGAAACATGGACCATAACAGCAGACATTGAAAGAAGGATACGGGCAGTGGAGATGAGATTCTTTCGCAACCCCTTCATATTTAATACAGAGATCACATCACTAGTGAAGATGTGAAAACCAGAATAAAAAATGGCATAGGACCATATGAAGAATTCCTGACTTCAGTGAAAAAACGCATGCCTAAGTGGAAGGGGCACGTCACACGAACATCTGGATTGGCCAAGACTGTCTTACTGGGAACAGTGAGGGGAGGGAGACGAAAAGGTGGACAGATAAAATGATGGGAAGACAACATCAGAGAGGGGACAGACCTTGGGTGGAGCGATCTGCTGCGGAGGACCGTGGGGAGTTGGGGAAGCTGGTTTCAAAATCTTCAGTGGTGCCCCCACGGTCTGCGGGACTACGGGACAGGTAAAGGCGCAGAAACACTTTGTGGTAGAAGAGTGCGAGGCTGAAAGAAGGATGGCATTTGGAAATGTGGTGCTCCACCACAAAATGAGTCGCTTAGCACATTACCTACTTTTCCGCTAGGAGCCATTAAAGGCAGGTGGGGGTCAAGTTGTCGATTTTAATATTTTGATTGATTATAAAACTATAGCCATTGTTGTATATTGTAGTGAAATATCGAGGCATAATTTTGTTTCCTTTTGCCTTTAAACATGTTTTAAAAATACCAAAGCCCTTATTCTGGTCACCTATTACGATGCTTAACTTGTCAATTTCTCATTTTGTCATTTTCTGGAGGCTATCACTTCAAGTTGCAATATCTTTTGATAGAATTGTCAGATTTTTAATATTTTTTTGTATTGTATAGCCATTTTATTGATGATTAATAGCATGTCAGTAACTAGAATTTGACCTCTTGTGCAATCCGACTCCTTATGTGGTGGAGCGTCACAAATATGTAGACATTTTAAAGGAGCTATATGTAATTTTACATAACAATGTGTGTTTTACGTCGTGTAGTGCAGTTGAGAGACAACTTTCCATATGTAAGTGGACAATAAAGGTTGCATCTTGTGCTTGTAATAATTCAAACAATCTGTAGAAAAAGCTTACTTTTCATATTTTTAAATCAGCATTAGGAAGTATTAGAAAAGACAACTTCCCCGACATATTTCAACTTTATTTTCCACACAGTTTATTCACGCTGTTTGTACCCTTTAATCAAGAGACAGAGATAACTTGAGTTCAAAACTTGCCACCTGTGCTTTCAGATGTAATGAGGAATTCAGGCAGCTTTTGTCTTGCTTCTGACGGAGAATATAACATTGTTCTTAAAATTGACTTGATCTTGCTTTTAAAGTTTTTAAATGTTGCTTTAAGAAACTGTTTATACTACTATGTGATATAGAACACCTATCTTAGAACATACTGATGTGTTTTTTTGTTCAAGGGGGCCATACAAGTAGGACCATATGCAGACCCTACATACAAGTGGTGGGAGAAGCAGGACCGGGGACAGGACAGGGCTTATGTTGAAATAACGTGTCGCCTACCTACAGGGGTCTTGGCTGTCAAAATGGTGTACTATAGTGGGTTGATTGCTTCCTGCGGATGTCTGGCTTACAAGTCTCGCAACTTGCCCCACAAATTCAATGAGAGTTGGTTCATCAGTATCTGTGTCTTTACCATTCTTGCCATCTCAACTGGTTTTATCCCCATCTATTTAGCAAGTGAACGCAATATTCAAAAAATACGGGTCATTGTGACGTTTGTCTTTCTCAACCACTCAGTGGCCCTTGTGTTTCTTTTCATGACCAAGGTTTACATGGTAATGTTTATGAGTGATACAAAAATGACAACTATTTCACAAAGAACCACCATTAGATAAGATTAGTGATGCAGTTGAGAATGTTGTTACCAGCTTCCATGCCCACTGTAGAGCCCTAAGACTGCAAATAAAATTATGCTTCCACAAGAAAGCCAGCAAAACTCCTTATCTGCAGATTCAAACCTGCTTTTGTAGTCTACCCAATGCCCACAAACTGCAGAAACAAATTTCCGATTTGGGTTAAAAAAAACAACTCAAAGCAGAGGGAAAACAAGGCAAATAGGGGAAATTGTTTGCTTCTGGCATGAAGACTAGACTAAAACTAAAGGATAGACAAAATATGACAAGTTTGGATCATGTTAATGGGAATCAGACTAAGCTATACATTTGTCGACGTTGAATTCTAAAGTAAAAAAAAAAAAAAAAAAAAAAAAAGGCAAGAATGGGCTTAGAAATATATGCAGCTGTTCTCTTCATAGTTTTGGCATACTCATTGTAAAATGAAATCGTGTGCTATAAGTTACCACTGAGTAGACATATGAGCTATTCGTAGCAGTCAGTCTTGGAAGACTATGGTGTTACGCTCTAGGCTCCAGAGGGCGAAGCCTGGGTAAGTGAGAATGGAGGTCAAGTTGTTACCCATACGCAGACACCCCCCCTCTCTCCCTCTCCACGTGGCTGGAATGGTCCATTGGGAAGGCAATTGCCGTTACACATGTTCAGTGCTGTCGCAGGAGCCGCCAGAAAGTTGCCATATACAGCCCTGAACAGCCCCGGGGACTCCAATTTTCCCGATTAATTTTTTTTTCCGCCGGGACGGTGTCTAAACACGACACCTGTGTGCTTGCTGATTTTTTTTTGTCATCTGCTCCTACCGGCACACAAAGACCTGCTCATTAAAAGGCCGAACGAGATTTTTAACATGTGCGCAAGATTTTCTGCGTGCGTTCGCACACAGGGCCTCGGTTTATGGTCTCATCCGAATGACTTCCACATTAAGTTAGATTTTTTTTCGTCCAACTGGTAAGAAATGTGAGGCTGGGAATCGAACATGAGCCTCACGGTTCACTTGTTGGCAGGCGAAAGTCGTAATCATCCTGCCACCGTACTTTTTGAAAGCTGTTAGCTTGTAAGTGTTTAAAAAATATATATATATATATAAATTTATATATATATATATATATATATATATATAATCAATTTCCAATAGTCAATAAATAGATCTATGTGTGTACACAAACATTTCTTTTCAACCTAAAGCAATACAAATAATTGATAGTGTGCATAGGTGTTAAAAAATGTACTGTCAGTATTTGATGTCAAACAACACAGAGCCAAAATGCTGTAAACTGGACACAGAAATTTAATGAAGAAATCAACTGGAACAGGGTATTTGGAAAATTGCACAAGATTAAAGACATCAGATTATAATGGTTATAGATAACAATCATTCATAGAATTGTTGATACTAATGTTGTTCTGTTTGCAATGGGTGTAACAAATACAAGTTGTTCCATGTGCAATAAACGCAAAAGATTCAGTCGAACATGCCTTTTGGTATTGAAGCCATGCAATAACTATTTGGACACAGTTTAAAAAATGATCATTGATAAAATGATAAAAAGATTAATGACCATTGCAATACGCATCGGATGTGAAAATTTCACGCAAAATTGTTCTTTTTGGAGTGGATGGTTGTACAAAAGCAGATTTTTTTTACGATTTCATTATCCTACTGGCCAAATGGTATATTTACAGTCGTAGAATTGAAAACCATTCACCATATTGAAAGTTTGTTTTTATTTTTGAACAGTTCAAATCCAGGTTTCAAGTTGAACAATACAACGCAAAAATTGCAACCAGTCTGAGTAGATTCACTTTTGAATAGAGTCATTATTAGACCATTGTTTGACAGTATAGACTAGATCTATATGTTGGTCTCTAAGGACAAGGTTGTTTTTAGGAATCTGGTTTTGGTTTTATCTCATTTTATGTGTGATTGATGTGGGTTTTCCCACAACGTGGTGGCCGTCCTGATGGTTGACCAGGGCATCGATACAAGCAAGGACAGTGAAGTTGGTTTTATACCCCGTTTTAATCAGTATATAGTTGCACAGTTTTAATATGAGTTTTCAGATGTGACGAGGCCACAGCCCCGAAATGGCCTGTGCGGTCGGCGGGGCTATAAGCAACATGATTGGACTGGATTGGATAATTGAGACATGTGTCTGGCCTTGTGCTTTTGCTGAATAACAACCATGTGTTATCAGAAAAGACGAGCTCCGAGTACTGGGTATTTAAGCTGACACTAACACAGCGTGCTTTTTCTCATGGATGTAACATGTGCAATGGCATAGAGATTGACACAATTGGCTGAGGTACATGAATAATAATTATTGATTTTTCTTTTTTAAACTTTCATGTGTGACATGATGCATTTATGTTCGCGCATGCGTGTATACATGCGTGCTTGTGAGTGCGCGCACGTGTGTGTGTGTGTGTGTGTGTGTGTGTGTGTGTGTGTGTGTGTGTGTGTGTTGTTTTGTTTTGTTTTCTTTAATGTCATTCACTACTTGTTGATATAGACACACCCGCATTCTCTCTCTCTCCTCTCTCTCTCTCTCTCTCTCTCTCTCTCTCTCTCTCTCTCTCTCTCTCCTCTCTCTCTCTCTCTCTCTCTCTCTCATATATATATATATATATATATATATATATATATATATATATATATATATATATATATATATATATATATTGCACTGTCACACACTGTCACACACTGTATACTACACTGTCACACACACACACACACACACACACACACACATACACACACACACACACACACACACACACACACACACACAGAGATTTGATTTGATTTGATTATATATATATAAAACTAAGAACTAACTATAGTAGAGGTGTTACAGGGGAAGAATATATAACCTCAGCAACTGATGTTATGAACTGCTGAGAGTCATATAAAACTTCTTGAACAGTGGCATATCTTTTTTTTAATATATAGTCCTCTCCTTTTAAAAAGGTCAATAACAATTGGGCAATCAAACAATAAACGGTGGATTGGAAGAGGTTGAGAACAGCAACATGACACATTTTTAGATTATTTAGTATTCCATGCATTCAACCTCAGTTTATACATTAAATTTTTAGTTTATGTGAACAAGAAATATGTTCAAAATGTGATGTCTTCATTTTGGAATGTATTCTATTCATCAATTTAGCACAAAATTCATACGAGGACAGTACAAGATTGGAATCAAGCGTTTCAATGCTACGATCAGAGGCACCTGGTTTTGCTAATGAATCAACCAGCTCATTCCAATAAATTCCACAGTGAGAAAGGACCCAACATAAAGTGTGTGTGGGTGTGTGTGTGTGTGTGTTTACATGGTTAAGTGTTTAAAAAGCAGTTGACGTCACTTGTTTATGAAACAACATTGTATTTGTACTTTATTTTAGCTTATTTTGTTTTGTTTAGAAACGTTTGCCGTTATTGTTTGTAATGGAAAAGGAACACTAAAAAACAAAGTTCAGAAAAAAACATTTTTGTCAGCCTTTGAATACAGTGTGTTCAATTTCATCAAACCTCTCTTCATAATCTGTGATATCAGCTGGGAAAAAGTGGGGGTGAGGGGGAAATGGTCAGGGAGGGTGGATGTTGCTGATCTTATCCAGAGCAGTGAACAATAAAAGGCAACTTGGATCACTAGACTGCAATTCAGAGCATGGAAGGTGCATCTAAAGAAAACCTGATTAACAATAAACCGTAAAAACAAAAGTTTCAAGTAAAACAACTACATGGCTAACAATAAGTGTTATGGCACCTTGCATTCTTTGTTTAGATAGTGACAATAAAGTCCGTGTTGCTACCAGGTATATCCGAAACCAAGACTGAATAGGGTTCTGTTAAACAAATGTACCCAACCCGTTTTGCCATATTCTTCCATATTAACGAACACTAATATGTCTTCTTGGGTAGTCTTTTCACATTCACTTTTAGAAGCGTAAACCAGTATTGAATACACATGACTGCACTATTTGTGTAAAAATGAAAAGTGTCCCTACTTTTCCATTAGCAAAGCTATCTGCGTGGTACGTTTAGAAAACTTCTACTTGCAAAAGTGTGGACTCTTTCATTATTGTTTAGCCTATGAATTCCCACATCTCGAAAAGAATTGGCAGTTCGTGCGCATCAAAAAAATCGGAAAGAAATTCCTTAGAAATATCATTCAGTTTTGATTAATGCTTCACATGTTGAAAACATACAATGATACATGTGTTCCTTTCACTGCAAGTATCTTCGCCTCTGTTTACATTCATTTTTGTACTAAATACAAGTCTTAGATTATTGAATTCATTAACCACTTCTACTACACTGTCTCACCACACACACACACACACACACACACACACACACACCACACACACCACCACACACACACCACACGCACGCACACACACACACACACACACACACACACACACACACACACAGAAAGAGAAGAGAGAGAGAGAGAGAGAGAGAGAGAGAGAGAGAGAGAGAGAGAGAGAGAGAGAGAGAGATTTGATTTGATTTGATTTGATTTATTCTTTTATATCGAGGATAATGGAATAAGCACTCTTGTGCTTTTTTACATCCAGTCCCCGTGTGTATGCAGTTTTGCAAATATCATCTGTCCCCACCGGCACACGATGGCCTACTTTTACGAAAAGCGGAACATGATTTAACGTGTGCGCAAGATGTTCTGCATGCGTTCGCACACGGAGCCTCGGTTTAAAGTCTCATCCGAAGGACTTTTTGGGGAGAGCGGAGTCAGCAAGAGAGAGAGAGAGAGAGAGAGAGAGATAGAGAGAGAGAGAGAGAGAGAGAGAGAGAGAGAGAGAGAGAGAGAGAGAGAGGAGAGAGAGAGAGAGAGTAGTTTATTGTGATTAATTTTAAGCTTTTTTCAGCTCAATCACAAGGGGGCAGAGGGAAGGGGATTGAGCACAGTACAAATAATCATATTGAACAAGAACAAGAAACAAAATAGGTTTTTAAAAAATATTTATGCTATTTATTTATTTTTTCTATACCACTTCATATCACAGCAGACTTCTCTGTGTGAAATTCGGGCTGCTCTCCCTGGGGAGAGCGTGTCGCAACAAGTGCAGCGCCTACCCATTATCATTTTTTCCCCTCAGGGATGGTGTCTGAACACGACACCTGTGTGCATGCTGGTTTTTTTAATATATAATTTTATCATCCGCTCCTACCGGCACACGATGGCCTGCTCTTCCGAAAGGCGGAACGGGGTTTTAACGTGTGCGAAAGATGTTCTACGTGCGTTCGCACACGGGCCTCGGTTTATAGTCTCATACGAATGACTTGGACATTCAGTTCGATTTTTTCATCAAACTGGGAAGAAAGGGTGAGGCTGGGTAGGAACCCAGAACCTCACGGTTTACTATTTGGCAGGCGAACGTCTTAACCATCTTGCCACCTTCCGTTGCAGCCCAAATGACCTTCATGGCATGGATTCCACGTCCTCTACAAAGTTCGAGATTCAGAGTCAGGTGGATTATTGCAGCAAAGTGTTCTTTCTGTCCAGTTAGGCCACTGACTCTTTTGTTTTCTTACAGTCCCGGATTCCCAATTCACACAATTTATTGCATAAAGTATTCGCTCATTCTGCCTGGGGCTGGCGAGCGTGAAAATACACTCAACATCCCAGCATTAACAACACAGCACAAACGATGAAGTCCGTGGTAACGTTTCCATGTCACTCTGCCTTCTGTCCTTTATACCCACTGGCTCATATTACACGCCATGGGGACGGGATAGCATAATGGTCAGAACGTTGCGCTCGCAATTTGACGACCGAGTTCGACTACCGTTCGAAGGTTTTTTTTACCTGGAGTTAACATCAGTGCTGACTCCACTCTCCCCAAAAGTACCGAGGACCCGTGTGCGAATGCATGCAAAACATCTTGTGCACACGTTAAATCCTGTTCCGCTTTTCGTAAGAGTAGGTCATTGTGTGCCGGTGGGAACAGATGACAATACAAAACTGCATACACACGGAGACTGGATAAAAAAAAGCACATAAGTGCTCATTCCGTTATTCTTTATATAAAAGAATAAAATGTGATGGGGTGGAAAGTAGATTATCTCCCATGTGATCAGAGCGTGACAATCGCAGCGTCGTGTTTCTATTTAGAGACACACATGTAAATTGTCCATGCTGTTTCCTTCGGTAGTGGTCGAAAACCCTCTATTGCATACACTTTGCCTTCATGGTGAAATGTTATGTATGCAACCTCTTTGTAAAAGGTCACATTCTAAACAGACTAGCTGTGTCATGTTCCTGAGGTTTGTACAGAGATGGGACATCAAATATGTTTGCTCTATTACAAGTGGTAGAAAGGGTGGGGTAAAAGATCCAAGTGGGGTGAATTGTAGTATATAGCAGTTTGTTAAAGCTACTGGTATTTTTTTAGCAGCATTTATGCTGGTCAGGTAGCGTACATATGGATGGGGTGAAACACCCAAGTAGAATTATTATTGTTTGTAGATAGTAGTTGTTAGGGGCTACTGGTCAGCATCAAATGTACTGCCCTGGTAGCGTACCTCGGACGCGGTACGAGTTGGCCGGTGGTGGATGTGATGGGGTGGAAAGTAGATTATCTCCCATGTGATCAGAGGGCGACTATCGCAGCGTCGTGTTTCTATTTAGAGACACACCTGTGAATTGTCCATACTCTGTTTCCTTCGGTAGTGGTCGGAATCTCTCAGTTGCATGCACTTTACATTCACGGTGAAATGTAAGTTATGCAACCTCTTTTATGAGGTCACATTCTAAATTGTTTGGCTGTACCGTGTTCCCGCGGTATGTGCAGAGATGGGACATGAAATATGTCCACTCTGTTACAAAAATTAAGAATTAAAAAAAAACGTCACGGGTACCCATGCGTATACAAAAAGTTCCTCCTTCTCTCTCACATGCATAAACACACACTCACGCGCGCACGCGCCCCACACACGCACAGACATGCACGCCCCACGCACGCACACACACACATGCAGGCACACACACACTCTTCTTGACCTATCTGCAGCCTTTAACCCAATATAGACCAAACATAAACTTTCCTCCATCACAACTTCAATAGATATCGGCAGTACGTCGATTCCTTTGCCCAGCCCTGAGAAGTATTTGGGTGTGTTTCTTCACAACACACTTGCTGTGATAAAAAAAAAAATCATCACCCAGACTTGTTAGTCCTGCGACTATCAATTACAGTGCATAATCCCAATTGGCAAGTGTGTGTTCACTGATACAACACTCGAGCTTGTTTCATCTTAAATTCTTTCATGTTTGGACTACTTGTAATTCTCTTTTGGCTGGTCTACCAGCATCACCCACCCACTCCTTCCAAGCATACAAAACTCTCCAGCTCGACTAGTCTTAAGAAAGAAAAAAAATGACTACACTCAATGAAAGAATAGCAATGCTGAAAAAAGTGGGGGGGGGGGGGGGGGGGGGGAATGCTATTCTAAAAAAAAATTACCTGACGTTAACAGAGCAATACAAGAAAGCAAGTACACACTTCTTAGTTCTAAACTTGCAACATAACACACACACACACACACACACACACACACACACACACACACACACACACCACACACACCAGATCACAGTGTGTTTTTGCCAACAAAATATTTTCATTAGTTCCATTTACCTGTACAGGTTCTCCTCAGGGTTGCATTCTCTCGCTACTTCTGTATATATATTTTTATTTTACTTTTTTTATTTTATTTTATACCACTTTATAGTTTATGTCACAGCAGATTTCTCTCCGTGTAATTCGGGCTGCTCTCCCCGGGGAGAGCGCGTCGCCACAAGTGCAGCGCCTACCCATTATTTTTTTCCTCAGGGATGGTCTAAACACACCTGTGGGCATACTGGTTTTTTTTTTTTTTTTTTTAAATAATTTTGTCATCCACTCCTACCAGCACACGATGGCCTGCTCTTCCGAAAGGCGGAACGGGGTTTTAACGTGTGCATAAGATGTTCTGCGTGCGTTCGCACACGGGGCCTCGGTTTATATACTCATCCACAATTTCCATACACAGATAATTAACAAATGTCCCTTTAAGAAAGTCCACGGACAGCGCTCATTTGTCTTTTTTTCTGGATCAGTCCTAGACCATGAATCTCTCATCAAGCTGGTCCAGTGGTGTGATGTTGCGTACTTGGAGCTAAATGTGTCTAAAACTAGAACATCTTCGTAGCGATTTCGGAAGTTTGGGGCACACTTCTGAGAATATTATAACAATTATTATTAGAGATTGATTGATTGATTGATTGATTCTTTTATATCAAGGACAATAAAATAAGCACTCTTGTGCTTTTTTACATCCAGTTCCCGTGTGTATGCAGCTTTTTAAATGTCATCTGTTCCCACCGGCACACGACAGCCTGCTTTTACAAAAAGCGGAACAGGATTTAACGTGTGCGCAAGATGTTCTGCGTGCGTTCGCACACGGGGCCTCGGTTTAAGCAAAAGGACTTTTGGGGAGAGTGGAGTCAGCACTGATGTTCACTCTAGGAGAAAAATCTCCTCGACCGGACTCGAACCCGGGTCATCAAATTGCCAGCGCAATGTTCTGACCACTAGGCTATCCGTCCCCCAGAGAGAGGGAGAGGAGAGAGAAAAAGAGAGAGAGAGAGAGAGAGAGAGAGAGAGAGAGAGAGAGAGAGAGAGAGAGAGAGAGATGATGATGATAGATAAAGGATAATGAGATTGATTGATTATTTACATCTCGTTGTATCAAGGAAAATAGATCAAGCACACTTGTGCTTTTTACATCCGGATCCCCGTGTGTAGCATTTTGTCAAATGTCACTGTTCCCACCACGGATGGTCTAACTCTTACGAAATTTGGGAAGGATTAACGGTCGAGATGATGTTCTCAGCGTACGAAACATCGCCTCGAGTCCATCGAAGGGTTCTTCGAAATGAGCCCAGCGCAATGTTTAAACTCAGGAAAAAATTCCTCGAGCGAGACGAACCGGGTCTCAAATTGCAGCGCAATGTGAACTAGGTATCCATCGTGAGAGAGAGAGAGAGAAGAGAGAGAGAGAGAGAGAGAGAGAGAGAGAGAGAGAGAGAGTATGTGTGGAATCTACAGAAATTTCATTGTGGAATCCACAGAAATCTTAAAAAGAATCACTATTGGCGACGGAAGTTTTGACGTCACGAAGATGTAATGACAAAGTCTGTGCACGTCATTACTAGTTTTTGTTCTCAAGTGCAAGTAAACTGCGCAGTCAATATGTGGCTTGGGACTTCAAAATTGATCAGGTAGGCCTAATACATTTGTATGACTATCTGACTGCTCACAACCCCTGCCTTGATTATGGTTTACATTCCTCTCTTTCTAGACACTCCCTGTAAACTTAACATCAGCCACGTTTTGTGAGCTGGATGTATCAAAGCTGCTTGATGCTTTTGATAATACATTTTACATAAACAAGGACGGAAGGTGGCAGGATGGTTAAGACGTTCACCTGCCAATATGTAAACCGTGAGTTTCTGGGTTCGTACCCAGCCTCGCCCTGTATTCCCAGTTTGACGAAAAAATCGAACTGAATGTCAAAGTCATTCGGATGAGACTAGAAACCAAGGCCCCGTGAGCGAATGCACGCAGAACATCTTGCGCACACGTTAAAACCCCCGTTCCCCTTTCGGAAGAGCAGGCCATCGTGTGTCCGGTAGGAGCGGATGACAAAGTTATAACAAACCAGCATGCACACAGGTGTCGTGTTTAGACACCATCCCTGACGAAAAATCGGGTAGTTGAGAGTCCCAGAGCGGCTCGGGGCTATAGGTATATGGCAACGTTCTGGTGGCTCCTGCGACGGTACTGGAACCATTCGTATCGGTCATTGCCTTTCCAATGGATCATGCCAGTGCCGTGGAGAGGGGGGGCAGGGTTCTGCTACAGGGTATTCAGCTTGCCCCTCACAGCATACCTGCCCTGCAGGCTTTACATAAACAAATCTATTTTTTGTAATATAGGAAGCTAAGTTAGCTGTAGCTAAAGACTCTTTTAAATTTTAAAACTGCTAAAAGAGTGGGTTTTTAAAACATATTTGTCTAGCTGGTTACACATGTGTTGCATTTTTCTCACAACAGAATGATACAAGCCTTTAACCTGCATTAAACAGTTGTTAAGCTTGACATTTTTGTTTAGACTTCTCCATGACAAGCATAATACAGTCTTACAATTTTTAACAAAGAGAAAGCATTCTGGGTCATACATTCCTGATTGTATAGCCAAGTATGAAACAGCTCACATAAATTCGCATTCTGCTTGTACCTAAATTCATATTATTTATTAATACCCTTAAAGTCAACATTCTAATTAGATATTTCAAGCAATTGACAAGTGCTGATGGTATGTCTCTTACAGTCCTGCATACTACACTAGCTTGACCCTGTCTGATACAAAGGCTCCAAGTACTTGAAGGTGTGAACTGTTTCCAGCATACTGGTCAGGATACCTGATATCAGTGCTGATGCCCTTGGTGTATTGGCATCATTTGGTCTCTCTGCACTGATTGCATCATATGTTTTAGAGGCCTTGCTTCTGCATGTGCTGGCAAGCTCTGCTACTGATCCTGCAGTCCGTCAGTTGTCATCTGCAACAGAGATTTTGTGATTGTTTGCCACCAATTGCTGACTAGATTCCTTCATGGTTCAGTGCATCAGCCCTGTTCTCTCAAGAAAGAGTTGAAAATGTGGTGGAGTAGACAGCCTGCCTACATCTGTTGTTCAAACCATCTCCAAAGTTCCTGTGTACAACTGCACTGGTGGCCATTGTTGTGCTGCTCTTTGATGATTAGCTCAGGTTTGCATTGATGCTGACAATTGATGGCTTGTCATAAAAGCGCACCTGAAACACACCTGTCGAAGCAGTCTTAAAAAAATAAAACGTGACGAGTCTGTTGGTTGAAGAACCACACCACCGAGTATCTGAGTTGAAATCATCAATGTGCACGACCCTGCTCTGAACACTGCCTATACCTCATAATAATGCTCTCTGTGCTTCATCTGTCATATAATCTTCAACATAACCTTGCTTGGTGACAGACTGAAGCCCATGCGATTGTGCACTTATTTTGGCACTGCTGAGATTTCCTTTCTGGGAGATGATAGATAAATAATTGTGTCCATGGTTTGGCCATTTTTCCCGTCTGCCGATCTCGTTTGCAGATTTTAATAAAGTATCATGGCTTCCCCTCCAGCTTGAACCAACTCAGCAGAATTTGTCAGCCCCTGCTGACTCCCCCTTTTTCAGCGATCTGACTGCTGTTTCAATTTCTCTGCATGAAATTCGGGCTGCTCTCTACGGAGAGCGCATTGCCTCAAGTGCAGGGCCTACCCATTTTTTTTTCTTTTTCTGTCTGCAATTGTATTTGTATTTGTTTCCCTACCACAGGGGCATTTTCTACAGAGTTTTGCCAGGGACAATCCTGTTGTTGCTGCGGGTTCTTTTATGTACGCTAAATAATGTGTAATACACAGACCTTGGTTGTTTGTCTAATCCGAAAGACGAGCACCCAGACCACCACTCATGATCTAATGGATGGGGAAAAAGTTTTGGGCCCAAACAGGATTCAAACCACAGCACATTCCAACCCAGACTTTTCGCTTTCTAGACAAGCGTGTTACCTCTAGACCACCCAACCACCAAAAAATCATGGATTTTCTGCATGATTGAACGCTGAATGAAATTTACTTGCATGTTTATTTACTTGCATGTTTATTTATTTATTAATTAATGACTCTCTGGTGTAATGAGATAGCCCTAGAAGGTAAGGCTGAAGAACCCTCAAATAGTTATACTGCTGAGTTTCGAGATTTAAAGAACTTATGAATCACATCCTCTGACATTTAACCCTTTTGTCAGATGATCATTTCAAGATTCAAATGGCAGTCATTGATGGCGACAGGCGAGAATACGTTCAGAGATAAAAACCTTATCTTGCACTGTACGATATGATATAGATTCACCATGGATACATTTGCTGACTCAGACACACAAGATGGATCGGTGGTCAAGAGGTAAGGCGCCAGTCTAGCAACCGCAAGGTCCGGGTCGGAGTGTGGTGGTTCAAATCCCATTTGGGTCCGAAGTTTTTACACCATCCATTAGACCATGAGTGGTGGTCTGGGCCTAGTCTTTTGGATGAGACGATAAACTGAGGTCCCATGTGTTACACTCTATTTTGACAGAGATAGAGGAACTTGTCGAGATTAGCATTTCATCAGCTTATAAAAGTTATACAGTGACATAAGCTAAAGAAAATTCCATGGAATAGAATTTAGTCGTAGGATATTCCCTGATAACATTAAATTCATCTCTTAGAACAGAGATATTACATTTGGAACATGTTCTGTCTTCCTGTGTAATGTTACAAAACGTCCAACCTCAATATGGATTTTGTGACAAATGCAACAAAATCTATTAAGAGCTTGGACATATACATCTGGGTGGTAAGTTATGTATTTTTTTCATATCAAAATCGATTTTATAATTTGTATTATGCGAACATCTACTGTTGTCGTGAAAATTATTTCTCCATTCATTAACATAATCATTAGCAAAAAAAAGATTAATGTGTGAGCTTGTAGAATTGATACTTGAACAAAACTGTCTGACCCACAAATTAATAGTCAATCCGTTTTGTACTAAAATGTTTAGTGTCTTATTTAATTACAGTGACTGGATTTAACGTTTATCATGTTGATTTGTCATCATCTGATAAACAGTTGACGACAGTTTTTTTCAGAATGAAGCTCAGTTAATTGTATCCCAGGACAAAAATAATATAAAAAAACCCAAACCTCAGACCATTCGAACAGAAACTAAAAACAGTGAGGACATCTTCCAGTTTTTCTGTAAACCAGTGAATTCCATGCTGTGTGCTTCAAAAGAAAAAAACATTCTAAAAACTCCCATTGAAATTTATGGCAATTGCCAGGTTATCATATTCCCAAATCTTACATCTGCCCAATAAAGCTTTCAAAAACATTTTGTCGAATAAATCAACTGTCACATGTAAAGGTAACTCTTTTTGGCTTGCAGTTAATATTAAACTAAACATGCCCTTAGTAGCCTTATTATATGCATTTTCTTCCATTTTGAAAAAGTACCACTCTTATTGAAGTCAATTCCAAAAGAATTTGAAACTATTAACAATGACCAAAGTTTTTCCTCTGGATTCACAAGTTTCCACGGAGATTAGCAGTCATGTAAACTGTCCAAAGCGCCGTGTAGCCCATACTTCGTATCTGTAAATAAAACAGTACCAACGGCATTGAACAAAATAAACAGTTTAGATTATTTTTAGCTGGTTAACATTTCTCCGTCAGATGAAAGCTGAACACTTACTGGCGTGCAATTTTTGTTACTTATCTATTGATCCAAATCATTTAGGAACAATGAGAATAATATAGGAGAAAGACTGTCACCTTGTCGAACGCCAGTAACACTTTTAAAACAAAACTATCAGGTTCCGTGATTAATAATTAACCCCCCCGCCCATTAAAGTTGACATTTTATACACATTGCTTTCAACATATTTCCATTTCCTTTTTGTTTTGCAAGTCTGGACCATAAAACACTACACATGCATAAACATAATAATTTTTTCTGAAAATTATCAACAGCACAATACAGCCTCTTGTTTGTGCTTAGAAAAATATCAAAAGTCAGTGTAACAACAAAACAATTATCTGTTAAGGAGTTGTGCTTTCTTAAGCCTGCCTGAGTTTTCAAAAGTTTTTTTTTTTTTGTTCCAAGAAAATTTGACAAACCATGTTTAATTCAAATGTGAACAATTTTCCACTACAAATAAAAAATGTTGTACCTCTATAATTATCACATTTATACTTGTCACGTTTACACTTGCAGTAGGTTTTATTAGGACAATACTCCAACCGTCTAGTACTGTTGTAGTATGTTAAAATTATCAGTTTGTAATATAACGTTTTAAGTTCTGGTTGGCTATATTTGACACAGAATAAACAGTATCGACATCTGCTGCCTGACCACTTTTCATTGAGACCAGGGCAGGTTCCATTTAGTTCTCTCTCTCTCTCTCTCTCTCTCTCTCTCTCTCTCCTCTCTCTCTCTCTCTCTCTCTCTCTCTCTCTCTCTCTCTCTCTCTCTCTCTCTCTCTCTCTCTCTCTCTCTCACACACACACACACACAGACATACGCACGAACGCACGCACGTACGCACGCACGCACAACACACACACACACACACACACACACACACCACAACACACACACACACAACACACACACACACACTCAATTCGTTTCATTGACACACCACACACACACACACACACAAATACACACACACATACAAACACACACACACACACACACACACACACACACACACACACACACACACACACACACACACACACACACACACACACACACACACACACGCACGCACGCACGCACACACACTGATGAAAGAAAGCAATTGCGCTGCTTACTCAATGTACCATCTGGAAATAAAAGTTTGACTTTGACTTTGACTTCACACACACACACACACACACACACACACACACACACACACACACACACACACACACACACACACACACACACACACACACACACTGTTCTATTAGTTCAAATATAAACTGACCTATAGGCCTACCCACAAATTAATGAGACATAGGCCAAGGTCTACGTATTTCTGCCCAGGTTTTTCTCATTATCACCTTTTCTCTTTTCATACAGGAACATTGTCAGCTTTGTTATCCAGAGTGGCCATAAGTGTCATTGAGTTTTCAAAAGCAGAGTGAAAAGAGCTCCATTACACACAGTGTTTGAAGCAGTGGGGAGACATGGAGAATCGAAAGGAGAGTACACGCGAAACCAAGGTCGCTGCAGTCTGGTTTCTTCTGATTCTGCAGGTCAGTAATATTTAGTGTAGACCAGAAACTCGAAACTCGAAACTCGAATAATTATGTTAATGAGGGTAAATGGATAAGCCACAGGCTTCTTTACACCAGGCCCTCAGAACCTCCCCCCCCCCTCCCACAAAAAAAAGAGAACAAACAAGCCAAACATATGTAGCTGATTCATTAAGTTAACAAATAAATCAATGAAATAGAAACAAAATCAATCACACAATCATTGTATACAGTAACAACTAGAGTTGTCCAAGCAATTTTTAACACTCAACAGCACACACACACACACACACACACACACACACACACACACACACACACACACACAACACACACACACACACACACACACACACACACAACACACACACACACACAAATAATATAAATGGCCATAAAAAAACCGACAATCAATTCGATATCTAAATTCACCAATCCATCCAAGCAAGACAAAATACATTTTTCTCATATTTCACTGAATAGACAGTGAACATAAAAAACAAAACAAAAACAAACAAAAAACCTCATGTAAAATCAATGATATCAGAAATCAAAGCAAACGCGCACCCCCCACACACAACCCCCCCCCCCCCCCCACACACACACACACACAACCTCGACAAGCTCACTCACAAAATGTATTTTACAAGAAACTGAACAAATGTATGTGGTACTCTTTTTTGAAGGATGATATTCTACTTTTCTCTTTGATAAAGACTGGGATTTCGTTCCATAGTTTGCTACCGGAATAAACAAGTGATGACATAAAAAGATCGGTTCTTGGACGAGGGATAACAATGCTATTTTTGTTACGAATAGTTTTAACAGGAAACCTCTGACAAAGATAATGTGGAGCAAGTTTATTCATAATCTTATACATGAATACCCCTTTGTTAAAGAGACAATGTAAATTTAAACGAATAATGTTCAGCTCTTTGTAGCTGTTAGTATCCAAGGAAGTAGTTCTTAGGAGAATTAACTTGAGAGAACGTTTACAAGTATACTCTCTCTAGTTTTCGTATACAATTTCTACTTGCTAAATCCCAGCATGTAGATATGCTGCATAGTCAATATCTGGTTTAATGTAAGCATAGAAGAATAATTTTCGAGTGTGTTGATCTTCTATCTGATCATCATCATCGTAGTCAGATGCTGGAGCATACACTTGGATGATGGTGAGATTCTGGGGTTTTGCAGAAACTCTGATTGAGATGAGTCTGCTGGATACTGGTGTGCAGCTGATGATGCTTGACACAATCTCTTTCCTGACAATAAAGCCTACTCCATGTTGATGTAGTTTCTCTTCTCCGCTGTACCATATTTTGTGGCCGTCTTGCGTGGTTGTTTCTCCGAAGCCAATCCATCTGACTTCCGCAAGCCCTATGATGTCCCATTTATACCTCTGTAATTCATGTGTAAGTTCCTGTACTCTTCCTGTTTGGTACAGAGTCCTTACATTCCATGTACCAATGGTTGCCCCTTTATCTGGAAGCTTTAGAGTTGGTTCTGCCCCAGTAGCACACTTGTCACTCCCACCCTGGAGGCTTGCAGTGGGTAGCGCGGTCGTTGTTGATCCGGGCCTCGACCGATCCGGCATGTCTTTCTGTTTTGTTTTTCTCATCATGTCCTTGCAGTGGGCTTGAGGAAGCTTGGTGGCGCCCATCTCCTCTCCAAGACTCCTACTGGTGGATAAGAATGCACCAGCCCCTCACAACGTTTCGCCCGCCAGTAGAAGCGGTTACCGGGGTGTGGGTGGGTTAAGGACCCGGACCCAGAAGTGAGAGTTGAGTGCCAAGTGAGGACCAGTGCTCCCGTCCATCCCGAAGGATGCTACTGCCAGGTTTACAAAGGTACCACCTCTCCTTAAGCACCCCGTACACCCCGATGATGACTACGATGATGATCAGATCGAAGAATTCTATGAAGAACTTGAAAACGTCATCTCCAAAACGCCAAAAAAAGACATCCTTATTGTGGAAGGCGACTGGAATGCTAAGGTGGGACCTGATGCCTATGACACCTGGGCAGGAACCACAGGACGATTTGGACTGGGAGAAACAAATGACAGAGGACAGCGGCTGCTGGAATTCGCAAAGAAGCACAAACTTACTTTGGCTAACACATCCACCCTCACAAGCCATCCAGAACATCAACCTGGCACTCACCAAATGGTCTGATTCATAATCAAATTGATTACATTCTGTCACCCCAAAGATTCAAATCCAGCATAAACAAGGCAAACACAAGAACATTCCCAGGAGCTGACATTGGCAGTGACCACGACCTTGTACTTATCACTATTGTTGATATTATTCATTTTGTCATCATTATGATCATTTTATTATCTTTAGTTCCTTCTGAGTTCATTTTGTTGTTATGAGTTGTAACAATGTTGTAGCTAATTATTTTTGGGTGGACTTTTCTTGGTTGCTAAGTTGTTTATTTCATTATGTTTCTTTGGTTGCTCTTTATCTATTAACGCTTCTCTTTTTCTTCTATAATCAAAATCATTTTATTGTGGCTTCTGATTTTCGTCTTCTGAATGAGTGCATTTTTATTATCTTATTATGTATAATGTCCTTATTCCTTTATGTTGTTTGGTACTGCATATAGTTTTACTGTTTAGTATCTTTTTATCTTGATGTTATCCCTGAAAAGGGCGGGGACTGGATGTAAAAAAGCACATGAGTGCTTATCTATTATCCTCGAATAAAAGAATTTTGCCTTGCCCTTGCCTTGCCTTGCCTTCCTTCTCTCTCTCTCTCCTCTCTCTCCTCTTCCTTCTCTCTCTCTCTCTCTCTCTCTCTCTCTCTCTCTCTCTCTCTCTCTCTCTCTCTCTCTCTCTCTCTCCTCTCTCTCTCTCTCTCTCTCTCTCTGGGGAGGATAGCCTAGTGGTCAGAATATTGCGCTGGCAATTTGACGACCCAGGTTCGAGTCCGGTCGAGGAAAGTTTTCTCCTGGAGTTAACATCAGTGCCGACTCCACTCTCCCCCAAAGTTCTTCGGATGAGACTTTAAACCGAGGCCCCGTGTGCGAACGCACGCAGAACATATTGCGCACACGTTAAATCCTGTTCCGCTTTTCGTAAGAGTAGGCTATCGTGTGCCGTTGGGAACAGATGACAATATTTACAAAAACTGCATACACACGGGGACCGGAAGAAAAAAAGCACATGATTGCTTATTCTGTTATCCTCGATATAAAAGAATCTCTCTCTCTCTCTCTCTCTCTCTCTCTCTCTCTCTCTCTCTCTCTCTCTCTCTCTCTCTCTCTCTCTCTCTCTCTCTCTCTCTCTCTCTCTCCTCTCTCTCTCTCTCTCTCTCTCTCTCTCTCTCTCTCTCTCGAGCTTTGGAGAGACATGGAATATCTGAATGAGAATACACGTGAACGTTCATGCCGGCTTCTTCAGCAGAAAACGAGTTCATTTTTTCTAGCTGCTACTGAAAATCTTATAT
>CM060318.1:83465742-83470742 GCA_030674155.1 Stramonita haemastoma | reverse complement strand
CTACTTTCTGAGCATCATTCCGCCAGTAAGGTGGGTTTCTGTCACCACCTGTGTAGCCCACAGCTCACGGCTTCTGTAGAGGTTTTTATCAAAAGAAAGAGATAGGTCATTTTTGTAGTTGCAGGTTAACCGTCCGCAGTTTGTATAAAGTTAGCGTCAGTTTTTTCGTGTAGGATTTCTAGTAGGCCTAGTTGGTGGACGGGATAGCGGTCCGGGCACTTACTTTCCCCCAGCAGCATCGAGGGTGGTCACCAAGTGGATGGTTGGCCGTTTGTGAGCCTGGGCTTCAGCACAGTCCCCCAGTTCACCCAGCTGTAAATGGGTACCTGACCTCTTTAGGGACAGGGAAGGCAAAGCAGTGAAGGAGAGGAGGTGGGTACCGACATCAATATGCTGGCCTTTGTAAGAAGCTGAGGTCTCTTACCTCTCGCTTCCCAACAATAGCATCGGTCATGTAAACCCATTTTCCTTTCCCCTTTTCTAATTGTTGATTTGTTTTTTCTTTGTTTTTGGTTTGGTTGGCTTGGTTTGGTGGCTAATGTTTCTTTGTTTTTCCTCCCCCTTTTTATGTAGCATTAACCCCGTACATGTCAAAAAGTGATGTGTGTGAATGTGTGTGTACTTTCTTCAGTTTAACGTCTGTTTACTCGAAGTGATATTGGACACAAAAAAAGAAAGATGACAGTGTGTCACATTCAAAGAATGTGTGCTCGCTCACGCGTGCGCGCGTGTGATGTTGTATGTAGTATTGTGTGTGCGTATGTGTATGTATGTATAATGTATGTATGTATGTATGTATGTATGTATGTATGTATGTATGTATGTTGTTGTTGTTGTAGTTGTGTGTGTGTGTGTGTGTTGTGTGTGTGTGGTGCGTGCGTGCGTGCGTGCGTGCGGCGTGCGTGCGTGCGTGTGTGTCAGAGCATAAGTGCGTATGAGTAAATGTGTTTACAAGAATATATATCCAAAGGTATGTATTTGCGAGCCAAGGTAAAAAGAGGTGTGTGTGTGTGTGTGGTGTGTGTGTGTGTGTGTGTGTGTGTGTGTGTGTGTGTGTGTGTGTGTGTGTGTGTGTGTGTGTTGTGTGTGTGAGTGAATGAATGTGTATTTGTGTGCATGCATGTGTAAGTGTGTGTGTGCGTGCGAGCACGCGCGAGCATGCATGCATATGTGCATATATGTGTGTATGTGTGTGTGCCTCTGTATGTGTGTGTGTGTGTGTGTTGTGTGTGTGTTATTGTGTGTGTGTGTGCGCGTGCGTGTGAGCGTGCGTGCGTGTATGTGCAAGTGTGTGTGCGCACGTGTGCGCTTGTGAGCGTACGTGTATGTGAGTATATGTGCTTTATAAATTTATGTATGAGTGTGTGTGTGTGTGTGTGTGTGTACGTGTGCATAAGATAAAGGAAAAAACAAACATGTAAAGAAATCAGCATAAAAGGGGGGGGGGGGGGGGGGGGGCATTGAACAGTTTAAACGAGGTTAAAGCATGAACAATTACAAAAATTTGCCAACAGGGCTTTTAAGTAAACAGTTAACTATCTCCAACATAATTTCATTTTTGTCCAATATTTGTTCAAATGACATTTTGGAAATCTTACATACAAGTGTGCTGGAAAAATATGGTCGAAACACTTGACAATGAAGAATGACATGTTTAGGTGATAAATCAGAACCACATATACATATTATTTGTTTACAGAATTTAGTTCGGAATGCATCCAAACGAAATCTATACATCAGGCTTTCCAGTGTTATGATAATGACACACTCTGCCACATCTTAATAAATGTCTCCGTGAACAATTTTTTCCTATGTTGTTGAAACTGTTCCAAGAAGCTTTTTTCCAACAAATATATGACCTCCTGAAGACTGAGTGGAAGGTTTAAATGTGTTGAAGCTTCAGAATCCGTGTCCATCGCAGCAGCTTTGGCGAACTTGTCTGCTTGTTCGTTACCCTGGATTCCACAGTGTGATGAAATCCAGCAAAAGGCAAGGGTAGTACCTCGTAAGGAAAGAAAATGTATAAGATGACAAATTTCAATGATTAATTCCCCTTCTTACCCTAGTGCTAAACAATTTCAGTGCTTGCAAAACAAATTTAGAATCAATACAGAACAACACCTTAAACATATTGATAGGCAGATTTAATAAAACATTTAAGGCCATTAGTATAGCTATAAGTTCTGCAGTAAGGATAAAAAAATCTTTGCCTATATGATAAGATTTATTAATTTTCAATGTGGGAACTACAAAAGCAGATCCCGCCTGCCCACTGTCTACTACCGAACCATCGGTAAAGACTTTAATATAACAACTATATGTTTCATCAATATGAGCTCTTGCCATGACGGCGACATGAATGTGTGTGTTGTGTGTGTGTGTGTGTGTGTGTGTGTGTGTGTGTGTGTGTGTGTGTGTGGTGTGTGTGTGTGTATGTGTGTGTGTGTGTGTGTATTTGTGTGCGTGTGTATTTGTGTGTGTGTGTGTGTGTGTGTGTGTGTGTGTGTGTGTGTGTGTGTGTGTGTGTGTGTGTGTGTTGCGTGTGCGTGTGTGTGTGTGTGTGTGTGTGTGTGTGTGTGTGTGTGTGACTTCTTTATTTTGAGGATAACGGACATACAGAAATGTCTCTTGTTTATCCAAGCCTTGTGTGCATGCAATTGTGTAAATTTTATCATCTGTTCCCAACGGCAAACAGTGGCCCACGCTTCTGAAAGGCAGAAAAGGTTTTAACGTGTACGCAAGATGTGCGTGTGTCCCTACAAGGGACTTCGGTGTATAGTTTCACTCAAGGAATTTTTGAGAGTGTGTAGTCTGTACTAGTGATAACCTTGGGGAAAAGTCCCCTTCAATGATTGTCTCAGTTCTCGGATATATATATATATATATATATAATATATATATATATATATATATATATATATATATATATATATATATATATATATATATATATATATAAAAATAAATATATATATGCATACATGCATCTGTCCACCATGCCACTGTTGCGCTTGTATGTGTGTTTGTGTGTGTGATTTTGGGGCTGATATTAGTTGATTCATTCCTATAGCCATTTCCACCACTGTCGTGCTTTATCAGTGTCAATGCGCTGATGCGTTTTCATTTATAGAAATCAAACTTTGATTTCTTCATTCATTCATCTTCATACAAATTTCTGTGGTGTGAGCAGCTGGACACGTTCCAGTAAAAAAAACAAACACAACAAGCCCCTATGCACACTCACTGGTTAAGCCCCTATGCACACTCACTGGTTAAGCCCCTATGCACACTCACTGGTTAAGCCCCTATGCACACTCACTGGTTAAGCCCCTATGCACACTCCCTGGTTAAGCCCTATGCACACTCCCTGGTTAAGCCCCTATGCACACTCACTGGTTAAGCCCCTATGCACACTCCCTGGTTAAGCCCCTATGCACACTCACTGGTTAAGCCCCTATGCACACTCACTGGTTAAGCCCCTATGCACACTCACTGGTTAAGCCCCTATGCACACTCCCTGGTTAAGCCCCTATGCACACTCCCTGGTTAAGCCCCTATGCACACTCCCTGGTTAAGCCCCTATGCACACTCACTGGTTAAGCCCCTATGCACACTCACTGGTTAAGCCCCTATGCACACTCACTGGTGGGATTCCAACTGCAGTACAAGTGATTGATGACAAAGTCTTTTAATTCTTTTTTTCCTTATTTTGTATTCAAAATTCTGACTTTTATTTATTCATTATTCTTTTTACATTAATTTTATGTCTGTGTGCGGGTTTCAGATTTTTCTTTCTATCAATGTCCATAATCTATTTTGAATATTATTATTATTACTATTCTTTTTTCCTTTTTTGGATTGATATTGATATAATGTTTGCAAAGTAATGTTCTGTTGTATTTTGATTATCCATTAATATCCTACATTTTATTTCATGTATCATGTCATTTTATTTCTTTAATATAAAACATGCAAAACTGAATAAAAATGTTTTTTAAAAAAGTCTTTTGATTCAGTCACCAGTTTGACGTCATTACCCGAACCGTGAAACAGTTCGGATGGAACTACGTGTCTGTGCTCTTCGAAGAGGACTCTTTTGGCAGGCGTTCCTTCGAGAAGCTGAAAGGTTCTCTAAAGCGAGTGAAATGTTGCCTGGCTGTCGTCCAAAGCATTCCTGTGTGGTCAAGATCAGCAGACGTACGTAACTACTGTGGAGGGCTATCTGTCTGTCCTCTCCATAGCAGTCAACAACACTCTCCTCTGGTTTTTGTCTGCCTGTCTTTTCGTCTACCGCTGTCTCTTTCTCTTGATCTACTTGCTTCACTCCCTATAACACAGACTGACAGACAGACAGACAATCAGACAGATACACACACACACACACGCACGCACGCATGCACACACACACAACACACACACACACACACACACACACACACACACACACACACACACACACACACACACACACACACACACACACACACACACACACACACACACACATGTGGAGGCTCTGTGTGCAGATGCGAGCATTCATAATGTATCATTTGTACAGCGAGAAAAACCTGCTGAGGGTGATAGATATCTCAGATTATCTAAACACACCTAGCATGCATCTAGGCCCGACTGCAAAACTCCAGCAATTCCGGAAAAGGATGCGTTCCACAGGTTTGGCTTGCCTAAGAAACACTGCATGCATGGACTGGTGACTCCAGGAGTTAGGTAAAAGGGTAAAAGTTAGCTAGGTAAAAAGAAAAACATGCAGGAACCAAGAATTTAAACGAGGGGGAGGGGGGAGGTGCGAGGAGGGGATGCAGTGGAGGGGGTGACCAATAACATTACTATGTTTTTTTCAACTGCTACTTAGAGAGGCGCTTTAACCAGTGAGGTCTTCGTCCTTGGGTTAGGCAGTGTTTTGTTGCCTGTAGCAGAAATGCCACCAGTGAATCTGTTGAGAGAAGACCAAACTGATGACAATAACGCCAAGGGCATCAGCA
>CM060318.1:83453242-83460742 GCA_030674155.1 Stramonita haemastoma | reverse complement strand
ACTTCCTCCTCCTCAGCGTCAACTGCCTCATCCTGGCCTTCAAGACAAGGCACCTGCCTGGCAACTTCAACGAGAGTCGCTACATCGTCAAGTGCATCTGCACCAATCTCATCATCTTTGTCTGCTTCACCCCCACGTATTTGGCTACTCACGAGCAAGTGGTCAAAGCGTGGATTTTAGTGTATGTGCTGCTTTTGAACTGTTCCATCGCTCTTGTTTTTCTGTTTTTCTCCAAGATTTATGCTGTGGTGTACTTACCCAACAGGGAAGGTAGACCCACTGTTGTCTCGGGGACTGCGGAGTAGCGTTGGGTTATTTTAGAGCAGATGTCTTTTGTTGTTCTTCGTTTTCAACCTTAGTTTCATAAGCGTTATATATCTATATCTATATATATATATAAATAAATGTATAATTATATGCATGTGTGTATTTTTTTTTCTAAATGACTGTATGGATTACCTTAAACAAGTCTGGTAAAACTAGGTTTTCTTTTAGTAAGTGTGTACGTACACCATCGCCAGATAAAAAGGCGAGTGTCGGGTGGTTTTCTTGCATGTGGAATCAGTTTTGTCAATAAAGAGGGGAAAAAAGCAAGTAATGGCTTATCTGTTAGTTTCGTCGACTGCAGTCAACATCAGTTTTTATCGAAACAGCCTTCACCATACATTGTTGTTAACTTACTTTCATTACGTTTTGAGTCTGTCTGACATTTTGTAGGCAGGCATGCAGACAGGCAGGCAGACACGCGCACACACACACACACAGGCGCGCGCCACACACACACACACACACACACACACACACACACACACACACACACACACACACACACACACAGGCGCGCGCCCACACATGCGCACGCACGCACATGCACACACACAGATGCATGCACGCACACACACACACGAATAGATAGATGGCTTGATGGAAAAAAGCAGATCGCTGCTTACTCAATGTACCATCTGGAAATAAAAAATTGATTGATTGATTGATTGACACGCACGCCCGCACACACCAGCACGCACGCACGCACGCACGCGCACACACACACACACACACACACACACACACACACACACACACACACACACACACAACACACGGAGGAAAACGGGTGTCTAGATGCCACAGTTTTACACCTTCAGTCGTTTGGAAATGAAAATAACCAGGATATACTTATCAAGCTAAACTTAAGAAGTTTAAAAATATCAAATAATGATGACAAACTCTCTAAAAAAATAAAAAGAGTGTTAATGAAGTGTTTAGAAAAAAAGACCAAAAATATAAACTGTCCAAATCATTTCAACAAATGACAAAGAAGGCCTTTCTTTTTTTCTTCAAAATGATAACAACAAAAGACAGATTTGCCAGACTATCAACAAAGTACAGCAAATACCGCGTGGTTTGACCCAAAGCTTACAGGCATTGAATTCCCCTGATATGACTATAATTATTCGTGGTGTTATCACCTGCGTCACAAAGTGTGACATAAGCAAACAAACAAGCAGAAAAGCTTACACGGCATTGAATTCCCTGATATGACTATATTCGTGGCGTTATCAACTGCGTCACAAAGTGTGACATAAGCAAACAAACAAGAAAAGCTTACACGGCATTGAATTTCCCTGGCATGACTATATTCATGGTTGTTATCAACTGCGTCACTAAGTGTGACATAAGCAAACAAACAAGCAGAAAAGCTTACACGACATTGAATTTCCCTGGTATGACTATATTCATGGCGTTATCAACTGCGTCACTAAGTGTAAAATAAGCAAACAAACAAGAAAAAAATTCAGCTTCCTTGAGCCTTCTAATTTTATTTATTATAATATTTTTTTTCTGTTCTATCTATTTATTTATTCTATTATCATTCTTTTATATCGAGGCTAATAGAATAAGCACTCATGTGGGTTTTTTTTTCATCCCGTCTCTTTTTTTTACATGTAGTCCCCACCCCCCTTTTTTATTTACTTCCTGATAATGTGAACAGTAGGAACTGGAGTTTTATGACAATAGCGAGGTTGCCGTTCATAGATGGTCTTGTGTCTTTAGGTGTTGACTGGAATATTGGAATTTCAATGTCTCTACACAGCTGACTATTAGAATGTCTATGTCTAGACACAGCAGACTATTGGAATTTCTATGTCTGTACACAGCTGACTATTGGAATTTCTATGTCTGTACGCAGCTGACTATTGGAAATTTCTATGTCTATGACTATACACAGCAAACTATGGATTTAAAGAAAAAGAGGAACAGAGAATATCTACACAGAGCAGACAGCTGCGGACAGTTTATGTCTTGGATCAGGAAAGGTCAGTCAGTGTCTTTCAAAGCACTTCCAATCGTGGAAAGCAAAGCTAATGTTGGGTCTCCCTTTTTAGGGAGTTAAACATTCATCAACAATGGTGGGTCCTGATTTGCTCCAAAGATTCAATCACCACCACTGACTGTCTCGATAAAACCCTACTGCAAAAGGTGAAATCAGTCTGAGTGCTCTGTACAGCTCTGATAAGATTGAATTAGTGTGGTGGGGAAACTGAGGATAAAGTGAGGTATGTTAGAAGAGCAGTAAAAGGTGTGTGTGTGTGTGCGAGTGTGTGGTGTGTGTGTGTGTGTGTGTGTGTGTGTGTGTGTGTGGTGTGTGTGTGTGTGACAGAGACAGAGACAGACAGACAGAGAGAGAGAGAGAGAGAGAGAGAGGGAGAGAGAGAGAGAGAGAGAGAGAGAGAGAGAGAGAGAGAGAGAGAGAGAGAGAGAGAGAGAGCAAACATCACAGTCACCCTCTACTTCTGCTAAGAAACACACACAACACACACACACCACAACACACACACACACACACACACACACACACACACACACACACACACAGAAAGTTGGGGGGGGAATAAAAAAAAAACTAAAGAAGGGGAAATGTGGCAGTAGAAAAGAGAAGTAGTGGAAAAGCCAGACACAAGAGACAACATAGGAAGCTAATGAAGGAACTGAAGTGGTGTTGGTCCGACTGAGAAGCCAGTGACTGGAATCTGCTATACAGTGGAAAAGATGGCTTTTTCATCAACCCCAGCAAAGGAACTACGGCCAGTGTATTTTCCCAGGGGAAAAATCCGAATGAAGTAGCATTGTTGCTTTTCGTTCAAATTTGGCCAATATCTTTTTGGGGGTCTCTGATAATCTTCTGTTACACTATCTTTTAAAAAATGTGATCTATATGGATATCAATTAAACTAATACTATTCTTTTCATCTATCCCTCTCTCTCCGTATCCATTTGTCTGCCTGTCTTACTGCTAATCCATTCCATCCATCCATCCATCCATCCATCCATCCATCCATCCATCCATCCATCCATCCATCCATCCATCCATTCTTTGCTCGGCCCCCTTAGCTGTCTGATGGTTAGTCAGACAGTAAATCAGTCAGTATGTGGGCACGACCCTATATCAAATCCTCGTCAACAAAGAAGTGAAAATACACACTCAAACAGATGCACACTTTCATTCATTCATTCATTCATTCATTCATTCATTCATTCATTCATTCATTTTATTATTTTACAAGTGCGTGTTACACTCGTAACCTCAGTTTATTACCTGGCCTGAAAAACTAGCACCCAGTCCACCACTCACGATGTAGTGGATGGGGGAAAAGGTTCAGGCACAAACAGAGATCAAGCCACCACACATTTCGAACTGGGAGTTTTGCGGGTGTGTCAACATCTAGACAACCAACCCACCACGATGTTCTCTTTTCATCAATCCAAAGAACATGGCTCATTCGTGAGTTTTGATCTCTGATATCTCACCTACTGTCGCTATCTGTCATCTTGACACACCTCCAGAATTCTGGCGCCTTCTTCATCATTAAACAGATTCCAAACGCAGCGAACTCGTACGTAGGTAGAACGCTCGGAACATTTTAAATCTAAATACCCAATGGGAAACCGGCTGCTTTCCAGGTGTGAATAAGTGACCGCATCAATCTTCATTCTCCGCTGATAAGAGTGAAGACAAGTTGAGAAAAGACTGATGGAAACGTTTTACAGTTTCTTTTCTTCTCATTTTTCCGTTTCTATGTTTATCGTGCTGTCTAAAATATGTGTGTCTTGCATGCTTCCAGAGGTTGTTGGTTGTGCTGGTTTCTATATTTTGTGGGTGGTTTTTCTTTTGGTTTGTTTTCGTTCCTCAGCTAGAGCTCTGAGGTTCACCCAAGCCGAGATTTTGTGAGTGTTGCGATTTACCCACCATTAAGGTAGCCACGTTCCGACTTTGGGGATGATGTCTCAACACATCGGGGACGGGATAGCCCAGTGGTCAGAACATTGCGCTCGCAATTTGACGACCCAGGTTCGATTCCCATTCGAGGACATTTTTCTTCTGGGGTGAACATTAGTGCTGACTCCACTATCCCCAAAAGTCCTTCGGATGAGACTATAAACCAAGGCCTCGTGTGCAAACACATGCAGAGCATCTTGCGCACACGATAAATCATGTTCCGCTTTTCGAAAGAGTAGGCCATTTGTGCCGGTAGGAACAGAAGACAAATTTACAAAACTGCATACACACGGGGACTGGATGTAAAAAATCACACGAGTGCTTATTCCATTAAACTTGATAAAACAAACAAACAAACAAACAAACAAAAAACCCAACGTGCATGCAGTTTTGCGAATGATGTCAGGTCTGTGTCTGTACATGAGGAAGAAACGAACAAGCACAATGAAGATGAGGGGCTGTTGTTCAGTAGCATTTCAAAAGGTAGAACAATAGACAAGACGAATCACAATATATCAAACAAACAAATACAGCGTTTACTTACTATAAGACCATAATCTGTTGGGTAGTTTTTGATGAAGGACAGCATCAAAGCATCTCTCTATATAAATAAACCTTGAGGAATGTAAGGCTCACATGTATGCATGTACACATAGCCCGTGGGCGAATGCACAAATGCACACACGGCGCGCGGCAATTGCATCAAATACTACAAAATGGAAACATTGCATAATAATGTCTAAAAGAAAATACACAAATTCTCAATGAACATCAATCTCGCATGATGGGAGCCAAACTACCTGCAGCTAGTCCATCTCCCCCCCTCCACACACTCACACACATACACATACACACACACGCACGCACGCACTCACGTATACACGCACGCACGCACACACACACACATCTCTGATAATGATATCACTATGAGTAAAGAGACATAAAACTGAAGAAAGCTACACACACACACACACACACACACACACACACCACACACACACGCACGTATGCACGCACGCAGGCACGCACGCACACACACACAAATCTCTGATATCACTATGAGTAAAGAGATATTAAACTGAAGAAAGCTACACACACGCGCGCGCGAGCGAGCGCGCGCGCGCGCGCGCACACACACACACACACACACACACACACACACACACACACACACACACACACACACACACACACACACACACACACAGCGCAGAACATCTAACGCACACGTTAAATCCTGATCCACTTTTCGTAAGAGTAGGCCATCGTGTGCCGGTAGGAACAGATGGCATTTACAAAAGTGCATACACACGGGGACTGGATGTAAAAAAGCAGATGACTTATTCCATTATCCTTGATATAAAAGAGTGAAATATAGATAAATATATCAAAATAAATAAATAAAAAACATAAAACAAAGAAACACACACATACACACACACGCGCGCGCACGCACGCACGCACGTACATACACACACACACACACACACACACACACACTCTGACACAGCCACCTGTATCCACACCAACAAGCTAATTGAGAAGTCTGTAGTAAAAAAAACATGGGTTCTGGTGTCACTCTTGAAGATGTATCATATTAAATCAACATTTTGCCATTTATTTTCTTTAAAGTTAATTATAGCTTTTCGCTTGGAAGTAAACAATTCGTAGAACTTGATTATGCTTAGACTTTTTATGACGCAGCCTCCAGATTCATTGATGGCACCACTTACCGCCAATCTATTTATTTCTATTTTATTTTTTATCTATTTATTCTTTCATATCAAGAATGATGGAAAAAGCACTCGTGTGCTTTTTTTTACACCCAGTCCCGTGTGTATGCAATTTAGTCAATTTTGTCATCTGTTCCCACCAGCACACAATAGCCTACTTTTTCGAAAAGCGGAAGAGGATTTAACGTGTACGCAAGATGTTCTGCGTGCGTTCGCACACGGGGCCTCGGTTTATAGTCTCATCCGAAGGACTTTTAGGGAGAGTGGAGGAGTCTGCAATGATTTTAACTCCAGGGGAAAATATGTGGCGCTCCACCACGAAATGAGTCGCTTAGCACATTACCCAATTTTGAGCTAGGAGCCTTTAAAGGCAGGTGAGGGTCAAGTTGTTAATTTTGTGATTTTGATTGATTATTAAACTAGATCTGTTTATTTATCTTATAATGAAATATCAATGTATCATTTTTATTCCTTTTGCTTTTAAATGTGTTTTGAAAATACCAAAGTACTCATTCTGACAACCTGTTACTAAAAGAAACTTGCCCGTTTCTCATTTTGTCACATCCTGCAGTCTATCATTTCAATTTGTAATAATGTTGCACAGAATTGTCCGATTCTCAATCTGTTTTTTGTATTTGATAGCCACTTTATTGCACATTAATAGCATGTCAATAACTAAAAATTGACCTCATGTGCAGTCCGTCTCATTATGTGGTGGAGCGTCACAAATATCCCCTTCAACGGGATTGGAACCCAGGTCGTCAGATTGCGAGTGCAATGTTCTAACCACTAGGCTATCCCTTCCCTATGAGACCTAAGCGCAACCTATAGCTGCATACAGCCTACTTCTCTGCAGGCTGTTCACACACACACACACACACACACACACACACACACACACACACACACACACACACACACACACACACACACACACACACACACACACACACACACACAACACACACACACACACACACACACACACACACACCACACACACACACACACTGCATCCTGATCCCACAAGTCTCTTGCCTGTAAACACAGAAGAGGAGAAAGGGGTTGAAACTCCATTTCCTGACACTGTAAACAAACGTAGGGGTATGTCTGTGGTTATACTCTTCAAGCGTATTCAATGTCTGTAAACTCTATTATTAGTAGGACTCAATTATAACTGAAATCATCACAAAAGAAGAAAGTTAGGGTGGTTATACTCTTCAAGCGTATTAAATATCTGTAAACTTTATTACAAGTAGGACTAAATCATAACTGGAATTATCACAAAAGAGGGAAGTAGGGGGAGAAATAGGCTGATTATGGCAACTGCATGAAAAAAACTCTGAATCTTCTGCTCAAATGGTCATTAATAATTTCGCGATTAGAAAAGACTGTCCTACAGGGAACAGTACAAGGAGGGAGGCGAAGAAGCAGACAGAGAAAACGATGGAAGACAACAACAATGGACTGGTCCGGAATGGAGCGATT
>CM060318.1:83443242-83448242 GCA_030674155.1 Stramonita haemastoma | reverse complement strand
GGCAGACGCTATAGCTGTGGGGTTGTAAGACCACACGACTTTAATCCCATAGGTCCATGAAGTCGTGGGTTCGAATCTCGGCGATGTCTTGTGAATTAAGGGTGGAGAATTTTTACGATCATCCAAATCAAGTTCAAGGGCAGATGTAGTAGTGCCTAATTCCTTTCATGCACATACACATGCAGACGATCGATTATGCACGTTAAAATCCTGTATGTTAGCGCTCGGTACTGTTATGGAAACACGACATACCTAGCACACATCCCGAAGTCGGAATGCGGCTGTCTTCATGGTTGGTAAAACGGTTACCTACACAGAGCTTCACTATTGGTGAACATCAGATCTCTAGGCGAGAAACAAAATAAAAGACACCAGATCACACCCAATTTCAACATATATGATTAGGTTTTAACAGTTGTACATCTGTTCTTTACAGCTTATTTTTGTTTAGTTTCTCATCGTTTCAAAGCCCTTGAGAAAAAAAACTTCAGCAATTATTCAT
Source organism: Stramonita haemastoma (assembly GCA_030674155.1). Lineage (NCBI taxonomy): Eukaryota > Metazoa > Mollusca > Gastropoda > Neogastropoda > Muricidae > Stramonita > Stramonita haemastoma. The sequence continues at coordinate 83,447,740 of CM060318.1, read as the reverse complement.
TCATTTTACCCACAAATGTGTTGTAAGTATTAGATGTAGTTTTCTTCTGTATGTGATGAATTGCTATTAGTTAAGCTTTGCTTTGAAAGATGTAATATAATAAAAAATTGGTCTATTTTTGTGAGCACTTTCTCGTAGGTGTATAATTAATATATTAAAAGTCAGCGTTTGATATTAATGTTACATGTCTACTTGAATACTACTCGTTTTATAGTTGTTTTATGTTAGATTTGTATACTTTTATTTCATAGCATTACTGTTGCGTGATGTTTGATACTTTGCTAGTGTATATACTACTGGTAAAATCTACCCGCATAATGGTTGATTTGAGTGTGCAAGGACGCATACACAGACACACAGACAAATGCACAGACAGACGTAAGATAAACAGAGCAGGACAGACAGAAACACACACACAACACAACAACAACACACACAACCACACACACAACACAACAACAACACACAACACACATCATGCTGACTCCACTCTCCCCCAAAGTCCTTCGGATGAGACCATAAACGAGGCCCCTGTGTGTGAACGCACGCAGAACATCTTGCGCACACGTTAAATCCAGTTCCGCTTTTCGTAAGTGTAGGCCATCGTGTGCCGGTGGGAACAGATGACATTTACAAAACTGCATACACACGGGGACTGGCTGTAAAAAAGCGACAAGAGTGCTTATCCTATTATCCTCGATATAAAAGAAAAAGAATAAAACAAATAATTAAAACGCACACACACAACCTCTGCATGCACAGCCTTCACATTAATTTATACACCCTTTTCCCTTTAGTACAGCTTTATGTCACTTCTCTTCAAGTATAAAAACCGAGTTTTCAGAACTGAAACGCAAATTACCTTAACCTAAACCATACAGGGATTTTCAAGATCTGGAATATTTTTTACAAACTGATTTTCAGGCCATTTGGCAATGTACGCTATCTTTATTTCATTTCTATTTTATCAGTCGCACAATTACAGAAGTGATCCCCCCCCTCTCAAGAAAAAAAACCCAAACCAACCCAACTTTCAACTCTGAATATAGGATATAGATCTAAGCTGTGAACATAGGTTAGCTGTATGTAGCCTAAGTTGTGAAGATAGATGTAATGCAACGTTGATTGAAATATACGTCAGTCCTGGTGTACGCGTGAAGGAATGGAGTTATATCATACTCGTGTACATAATTGTAATCTACCATCTCGACAGTGTGTGTGTGTGTGTGTGTGTGTGTGTGTGTGTGTGTGTGTGTGTGTGTGTGTGTGTGTGTGTGTGTGTGTGTGTGTGGTCTTCCCAATATCATGTCTCATCCGAAGGACTTTTGGGGAGAGTGGAGTCAGAACTGATGTTAACTCCAGAAGAAAAATCTCCTCGAACGGGAATTGAACCCGGGTCGTCAAATTGCGAGCGCAATGTTCTGACCACTAGGCTATCCGTCCCCCAGAATATATCAATGAAGCAGTACTTTCTGTATAAAACGAGATTGGACACTGGAACGAAGCAGCATCCAACAAGAAAAGCTAGACCGGAAATATCGTATATTATCATTATTTCAGTCAGTCACACAACTTGTCTTGCTGCTGGAAGCATCTGAAGAGGGGAAGAAATCATAATCACTGCGGTATTTACCCAGTACTAGGTTGAAAGAGCTGTAAGATCTTTCCTCTGTTTGGATATGCCCTTGATTAAAGGAAAATTTTGCTTTGAAGCCAGTAGGCCTATTTTGACGTAGGGCAGAGGATAACAGACAGTGGAGAATCATTGGATGTGGGGCTACAGGAAGCCGTGACCAAACAGTGTCTAGTAGGCCTAGTAGTAGGCACCCATCAGTCTTGGAAGACTGAAGATGCGCTCTAGTCTTTAGAGCACAAAGCCTGGGTAAGTAAGTATGGAGGGCAAGCTGTTGCCCATGCAGCAGACCCCCCCTCTCCACGCCACTGGAATGATCCATTGGAAAGGCAATGACCGATACGAATGGTTCTAGTACCGTCGCAGGAGCCACCAGAACGTGAGTAGGCCTACTGCATTTGAAAACGTCAAGAATTTCAGAGGAGGCTTATAAACTAATGATGATTAATCTTTCTATCCAAACTCAAAGAGCAGAGCTCTAGATTTCATTGTTTTTTATTCGGCGTGAAAAATGAGACACTGCAATAAAAACCAAACAAAGATATAGTTTATTCAGAACAAAGAGAGCTGAATAAATTTATTAAGATTATTTTGGTGTCAAGATTGTATCACTTTTGATAATTATTATCAACATGAAAGTAGCTTCTTTGTAGTTATTATCAATGAGGATTACAGTTGTGTCATATCTGATACCCAACCAGCCTAAAAAACACAGACACACAACACAGACAAAAGACAGACAGACAGGACAGACAGACACACACACACACACACACACACACACACACACACACACACACACACACACACACACACACACACCACCTCTCATTCAAGATCATTTGACTTGACTCCACACACACACACACACACACACACACACGCACCGCAGCAGCACACGCACACCACACACACACACACACACACACACACACACACACACACACACACACACACACACACACACCAGAATATAAAAAAATCCTGCGACATTTTTGGGGAGTTATACAGCAACAATCTAAGAAAGCATCACAGCATCAACCTTCGCCTTTAATACTCATGGGCAAGCAGCAAATCAGTGATAGGTAATCAAATACCAAATCAATTTCATAGCCTTTCCGAGTTTAATAAGTTTCCTAACTTTAAACACTCTATCCTCCCCACTTTTTAAACAACTTCAAAAACGGAAAAAAATGACCTTGGTCTAAAATACTTTTTGGAAAAAGCACATATACACAACATCATACTTGCATGTGTGCGCGTGCACGCACACACACACACACATACATACATACACACACACATACACACACACACACACCAGTGCGTGCAAACATACACCTACACATGAACATACACATTAGCAAGAGTATTTAGATACAGGGCAACACATCTGCTCTTGTTAAAGATGTTTGCTTGTTTGTTTTCTTATTTTGTTTGTTGTTATCTATTCCTTTTAGTGGCTGGGGTGGGTGGGAGTTTTTCGTCTGGTACAGCTTCGTGCCGTACCGTTTTACCCTTTTTTTTTTTTAAATGTTCAAAACTCAAACTCAATCTAGTTTAATGGAAAACCGCACAAGGATCAAAGGGATGTAATCATTTTGCAAACGTCATAGTTAAGTCCCCTTGGCACTGTACTAAGTAAAACTCCGCTATGTTCATAGCTTTTGGTTGTATGGAATTGAGAAACTGAAAAAAAACTCTCGATATGTTGAAGATACATGAAATGCTAAATCAGTCACCGGACATTTACTTCACAGGTGTTTATAAGAAGTGACCCCATGTTTTGTGTGGAATTATTGCATTTTCTATCTATCAAAGACGATAACAGCAGTGTTGTGTGTGTGTGTGTGTGTGTGTGTGTGTGTGTGTGTGTGTGTGTGTGTGTGTGTGTGTGTGTGTGTGTGTGTGTGTGTGCACATTGTTCTGTAAGTATCTAAACTTTATATGATGATATTATTTTTCGGGGACGGGGGTATGTGGTGAAGGAGGAGGGGGCGTACTACTCTATTGTTTTTCCCGTTTACATACAATGCTAACATACTAACAGAACACTAATATACTAACAAACGCATTCATAGATTTGTTTTTTGTTTGGTGTAAATCAGTTCATTTCATGCTGTCAGCACCCCTACAGGCCACAAAAGCCATATCAGGTTTGTCATCTTACATCGATTTTAGCGACTCCAATAATATTCAAGTCTAAAATCTAACCATCTAATCCTTTCACCACCACCAACCTGAACAAACAGAGACAGATCCATGAAATGAAAAAGTACCAGAGGACGGGATAGCTCGGTGATCGGAGCGCTAGCTTTTCCCAAGTCAGAGTCAAGCAGCATCCAGCGTGGTTACCAGTTGGATGGGTGATCGTTTGAGCGTCTTGGCTTCAGCACAGTCCCCACAGTTCACCCAGCTGTAAATGGGTACCTGCCCTCTTCAGGGTCAGGGAAGATAAAGCAGCGAGGAAGAGGGGATGGGCGCCGCCCTCAATATGCTGGCCCCTAGAGAAGCTGAGGTCTTTGATGCCTCGCTCCCCCAGCAACTACACAGGTTATGGGACACCTTTACCTTTTTTTTCCCTTAATGACTGTACTCCTTTTGGCCAGTAAAACCAGGCCATGCTGAGAATGCTAGCCATTCCGCTTCATTCATCATCCCTAGGTTACATCAAATGTTAAAAGGAATGAACGCTTCAATGTACAAGAAAGGGGAAAGCCATATGGGGAAATAGCACTGCAGAGTGGACATCCTGTGCCCATCCCAGTGTGTACAATAATTATCACTACCTGGTCGCCAGAACAGAATATCGTACAGGCAAAATGCTATACAGAGTGTAGATAGAAATACGTGTGAGATTTGCTC
>CM060318.1:83430742-83438242 GCA_030674155.1 Stramonita haemastoma | reverse complement strand
CCCATTAGCTGGGAAATTAAACACTCAGCCTTTGATGTGTTTGCAAGTAAAACAGACGATGGTAGTAGTAATTTGGAAGATGTGCGTGCGTGCGTACGTGTGTATTAGCGTGTGTTGTGTGTGTGTGTGTGTGTGTGTGTGTGTTGTGTGTGTGTGTGTGTGTGTGTGTGTGTGTGTGTGTGTGTGTGTGTGTGTGTGTGTGTGTGTGTGTGTGTATGTGTGTGTGTGTGTTTGTGTGTGTGTGTGTGTGTGTGTGCGTGCGTGTGTGTGTGTGTAGGGAAAAGAGGTATCATGAGTGTGATAGGAAGAGGAGACTATAGATCTGGTATTGCTTCAAAGTTTCAGAAGCCTCCGCATGTCTTACTCAATATCCCTCTTATTAATTTTAGACTAGGCCTAGATATTATCAAAAACTATACTCAATAGCTTGTCATTTTCTGTGTTTTCTGGCACGATTTAAGAATTTCAGAAACTCTTAATTTTTTAATGTATTCATTCGTACTTTTAGACCGTCACATTTTTTCGAAAATTTTTCTTGACATTTCTAGACTTTTATCACTCACTACACTGTCCAAAGTAAAAGCAGAACTCACACGAGGACATATTCATCAAAGCAAAAAACAAACCACACATACGATGATATACAAACTGACAAGTAAAGGAAAATGGCACGTGGACGAAAACACAAACTGACAGATAAAAGGCAATGGCACATAGTCGAAAGCACAGAAAAGAAGATTAGAGACGCTCCACAACATAATGAGTCGCATTACACCTGAGGTAATTTGTTAGTTATTTACATGTTATCAATATGCAACAAAATGTCTATACAACACAAAAAAGATTGAAAATTGGAAAATTCTATCAAAAATTATTACAACTTGAAATGATAGACTGCAGAAAATGACAAAATGATAAATTGACAGGTTTAGCATCCTAGTAGGTGGTCAGAATGAGAGCTTGACTATTTTAAAAACATGTTATAAGTTAAAAGGAAACAAAATTATGGCATGGCATTTCATTACAAGGTAGAATAATGGCTATAGTTTTATAATCAATCAAAATCTCAAAATCAACAACCTGACCTCCACCTGCCTAAAGTGGCTCCTAGCGGAAAAGTGGGTCAGGTGCTACGCGACTCATTTCGTGGTGGAGCGTCACCATTTTTATAGAACAAGAAGTTTACAATCAGATGCTCTGCCTGACGGACAGGCAACCAGTCAGCCTAACCGGTGAAAAATACAGCAGAAGAAACTTGCAGAGTAACTTCAGATAGACTGAAACACACAGCATACAACACAGACAAAAAACTCAAAGCAAACATCGTACCAGAAGAAAAACAAAATGAACACGAACGAAAACCCTACACGCACACGTTCCTAGTCAAGTTGAGTTAAGTCTAGTCGAGTCAAGTGAAGGCTGGTCAAGTTGGTCGGATATTTGATCCCTCAATGAAGGGTAAATGCCGTATTGTTAGGGGAGGGGAGTCAAGCCAAGTCACGCCAAGTCAAGTCATATCAAGTCAAGTCAAGTCAAGTCGAGTCCAGTCAAAAACACTTTAATCATCCCATGGAATGGAGGACACAAACCAAAAGAAAACAATAACACATCACAGTTTCTTTTTTCTTTAATTATTATTTTCCAGTTACATTCAACAGATAAAAGTTCTACCCATGGCCCTGTCACTCACACACACACACACACACACACACACACACACACACACACACACACACACACACACACACACACACACACACACAACACACACACACACACACAATCCCGCCTATTCCCCAAAACACATGGACGCATGCAGGTGCTCTGTTTATCCCTTCACCCTTTCGTTCTCTTGCAATAATAATATATATATATATTATATATATATATATATATATATATATATATATATATATATATAATATTATATATATATATAATATGCAGGTATAATCTTTTCGTTAAAAACATGTTTTGGCGTTTCTTTCTGGCATATAGATCTGAATGAAGGTTTTTGTACGGAAATCATTTTCGCTTTTAATTCATTTTCCTTCTAGTATCTTATACTTTGGACGGGACGGGATAGCTTAGTGGTCAGAGCGCTTAATTTCCCATAGCTAAGGTTAAGCAGCACCGAGCATGGTTACCAAGTGGATGGGTGACCGGTTTGCGCGCTTTGGTTTCAGTACAACCCCCCAGTTCACCCAGATGTAGCTGGGTACCTACCCTCTGTAGGGTCAGGGAAGATAAAGCAGTGAGGGAGAGAAAATGAGCGCCGCCCTCAATATGCTGGCCCCTAAAGAAGCTGATGTCTCTGACACTTCGCTCCCCTACGACTACATAGGTTATAGGCCACCTTTACCTTTGTACTTTGGACACGGGGGTCTTTACCTGAATTCAGGTCTATCATTTCTGATAATTACATCTGTTAAAGCGCTTATGAATAGAGAGGCCAGCAAAAGTTTGTGCCAGCAAACGCAGGTTCACATGCAAATAAAATTCGTGTGTATAGATAAGTGCTTTAGGCTGAAGAACTTTAACACACACACACACACACACACACACACACACACACACACACACACACACACAACAGACGCACACACACACACACATACACACACATACACACACATACACACAAACACACGCACACAAAATCACACATAATTAGTCTATATTAATCCTCACATTTTTGATCTTACACATTGTGAAAGATACTTTGAATACAATCGTTTGAAAAAAAATCCCTCTACATTGATGCCGACAACAATCTAAAGGTGAAAAGGTAAAGGTATCCCATAACCTATGTGGTCGTAGAGGAGCGAGACATCAGTGACCTCAGCTTCTCAAGGTGCCAGCATATTGAGGGCGGCGCCCATTTCCTCTTCCTCGCTGCTTTACCTTTCCTGACCCTGAAGAGGGCAGGTGCCCATTTACAGCCGGGTGGACTAGGGGACTGTAGTAAAACCAAGCGGCGGGAACGGTCACCCATCCACTTGGTAACCACGCTCGATGCGGCTTAACCTTAGCTTGGGGAAAACGAGCGCTCTGACCACTGAACTATCTTGTCCCTGACATATTCTAAACACGCAGTTTAAAAAAAAGCAACAACTACGTGAGTGTCATTTATTGACTGCATTGTTTTTATCCTCATGTGGCGATAATCTGACAGATTATGATGCTGTCTGTAGGCCGAAGCCAGGAAAGGCCAAGCCAGGCCAAAAGTTTGGATCAGTTATTGATGTAAGGGTAAGTGCCAGGAACTGCACTCAAACGTTGTTATGCTTTGACATAATTATTGCATTGGGACTCTTCCTCAGCCATATGACATTGCCTTGTCATTACAACATGCACTGTCTTTTAAAGGAGCAAAACAAAATCTCTGAAGTCAGAGTATGGCTGCCTACCTAACAAAATGCTTGAAAACCGTTGTGCATGTACAATTTTCATCGAACGTGTATTTTTGGCCCTACAAGAATCCCAGGAGGATGCGTGAGTCACCGTGTTCTCTCTGGGTGGTGTTAAGCTGGGGAACGCACAACAACAATGACAACAACAACAACAACACGATTCCGTGTTATCATGAAAACCATAGAACAATTAAAGACTTTGAGGGTAGTGTCTCAACAATATGTAGAACATGAACTGGAGTCAATCCGGATAATATGTATTTCTTTTTCAAGTTTGCTGTAGCTTTATGTTTACCGCAAATAAAAAGTGAAGAAAAAGTAAAGAAAAGTATTTTGTGACCAAACCATACACGTGTGCCGGTGGGAGTGAAATAAATAGATAAAAACATAAATGAATAAACATAAATAGATAGGCAGATAAAAACAGGCAAACGAATAAAAAGTTAAGTGATACATGAAGTCATAAATGAAAAAAACCCACCCTGAATTAACAAAAGTAGATAAACAGAGGTAAATAATGAATATGCAAGTGATACAGACATACGTACATACAAACATAAAAATGTAGTACGTACATGTATACATACATACATACATACATACATACATACATACATACATACATACATACATACATACATACATACATACATACATACATACATACATACATACATACATACATACATACATACATACATACATACATACATACATACATACATATCGATGGACTAGAGGTAAAGTGCCTGCCCAGAAAGCGGAAAGTCCGGGTCGGAAGTGTGCCGTGGTTTGATCCCGTTTGGGCCCTAAACTTTTACCCCCGTCCATTGGACCATGAGTGGTGGTCAAGGTGCTAGTCTTTCGAAGGAGACGATATACTGAGGTCCTGTGTATTACACATAATTATTCAGCACACGTAAAAGAATCCACGGCAGCAAGGAGTTGTCCCTGGCAAAATTATGTGGAAAAAGTCATTCTGATAGGGAAACGAATACATTTGAAGACAGGAAAAAAAATAACTGTGGCGCTGCTCTTGTGGCGACACACTCTCCTCGGGTAGAGGAGCCCGAATTTTATACAGAGAAATCTGCTATAGCTTAAAGTGGTATGAAAATGAAATTGAAATACATGCATACAGCCAGCCAGTCATAAAGCCAGTCGTACATCTATCCATACAGAAAAATCATCCATCCATCTTTTTATCTTTTTTTTTATCTTACTTTTTTATAACTGGGGAGAATGGAATAAGCACTCATGTGCTTTTTTACATTCAGTCCCCGTGTGAATGCAGGTTTGTAAATTTTGTCATTCCCACTGGCATACAATGGCCTACTCTTCTGAAAAGCGCAACGGGCTTCAGCGTGTGTGCAAGATGTTCTGCGTGTGTTCACGCACGGGACCTCGGCTCATAGTTTCATCCGAAGGATATTTTGGGGGGGTTGGGGGGGGGGGGGGGGGGGGGGGGGGGAGGAGCTGGAGTCGGTACTGGCGTTAACCCCAGAAGAAAAATCCTCTCGAACGAAATTTGAACCTGGGTCGCATTACTCTAACTACCAGGCAACACCCCCCCCCCCCCCCCCGTCCTCCATACAGTTAGGTATGCATGCATGCATCTATCCATCATACGTCCATAATTATCTGGAGATGTGTCCATAAAATACATTAATAAGCACAAATGTACACATCGTATTTGATTTCTTCACCTCTTATTCATTTTTTTCATATATTTCCTGCTTACATTATTGCTAAATTTTTTGGGGTAACACCCAACTAGTTCGTAATCTCTCTCTCTCTCTCTCTCTCTCTCTCTCTCTCCTCCTCTCTCTCATCACTCTCTCTCACTCTCTCTCTCTCTCTCTCTTCTCCTCTCTCTTCTCTCTCTCTCTCTCTCTCCCCTTCTCCCCCCTCTCTCTCTCTCTTTACACAATTCTAACTAAAATAATGCCATGCTATTTGATGCCGCATAACACATGTCTGTCTAAATGAACAGGAGTCTTTTAGACAAGAGTCTTGAAAATCGTGTCAGTAACGATCAGAATAAGCAGTGGAGTCACACATAAGTACTGGCAGTTTTCAGGGGAGTCTTGTCCGAACTGCTACTGTAGTCTACACACTGCGCTGTCGAGGATCTCTCTTCAAGTGCGGGACTGTCTCTAATCAGGGACTTGTACATCCGGTTTTCGCCGTTGTACATCCGGTTTTCGCCGTTGTACAACCGGCTTTCGCCGTGCTCTCTTCTGGCTCTGCGGCGAGTCCGCTCGAAGTCTTGTGAGTCCCCGCCTGAAGAGCCGTGTGCGGGGCTGATTGTGCGGCGAAGAGTACTGCGGCGATCTCGCATAGAGACACTCAGTTTGCGACTGGCGGCTTTCTCCAGGCATTTGCAGAAAGGGAACACAAGGTAGAAGATGTAGGCCAAATCCGTCTGAAAAAAAAGGGGAAAAATAAAACAACTTTGTGTGAGTTTGATCAAAGCAGGATTTTCACAGCTTGATAATGTAAGGTTGTTGAGTTTTTTTCATTTCACAATAATGCTAAGAATATCTACTTTCTTGTGTGTTATGGGGTTGGTGACGGTAGACCACCTTATCAAGTCAGTCATTGGATGTACTTTGATTAATTTAAGAAATGCCGATGTCAGTTTAGTGCATGAGCTGTACAAGCAGCGAATTCGGTGCATAGCTGTATGTAACCTATATAAAAATAGTGAAAATAAAAATTGATTATTGTGTTCTGGCATGTTTAGGCATTTGCACCGTAAACACAAATTGCAGAAAACTTAGATTCACCCTCCCTCTACTTCTTCAGAGCAACAAAACTGTCAAATAGTCTACAAACAGAGAAAAACTGTTTTATCTGTATTCAGGGGTGGGATAGCTCAGTGGTCAGAGTGCCCGCTTTCCCCATGCTAAGTTAAGCAGCATCGAGCTTGGTTATTAAGTGGATGGCTGACCGTTTGTGTGCCTTTGCTTCAATACAGTTACCCAGTTCACCCAGCTGTAAATGGGTAACTGCCCTCTTTAGGGTCAGGGACAGTACAGCAGCGAGGCTGAGGAGATGGGTGCCACCCTCCCTACCTTTAGTTTTACTGACATGACTACTGGCATGATTACTTTATTTTATGGCATGACAGATAAAAGGTATTTTTTGATAACATTGTGTAGGCCATTTCAATCCCAAAGGTGAGCAGGTGCAGATGCAAACTGTGCAATCCATTGCATTGTACTATAAGCAATTACCTGGTAGGGAGGGGGGAGAGGAAAGGGGGAGGATGAGGCCAACTTAATTTTTCATGTGGTGAAATTGCGCGACCTCAGTGCAGTGCAACTGAAAAGAACGTGTAAACAAAAGCTGATGGACTCAGGCGCGCGCGCGCGTGTGTGTTTTATTTTATTTATTTTTTATTTACTCTCTTATATTTTATCTTTTTATTTTCTTATATCGTGGATAACGGAATAAACACCCATGTGCTTTTTTACATTCAGTCCCCGTGTATGTGTGCAGTTTTGTAAATCTTGTCATCTGTTCCCACCGGCACACAATGGCCTGCTCTTACGAAAAGCGGAACAGGATTTAACGTGTGCGCAAGATGTTCTATGTGCGTTCGCACACGGGACCTCGGTTTGTAGTCTCATTCGAAGGACTCTGTGTGTGTTTGTGTGCGTGCGTGTGTGTGTGTGTCCGTGCGTAAGTGCGTACGTGTGTGCGTGCGTATGTGTGTAGACGCGCGCAACGTATGCACACGCATACACACACAGGTTCATCCACTCACTCAATTATAGACAGACAGACATACAAACACACAGACTAACCCTGAAGCTGTCATTAGTGAAGCTGTAGAGGATAGGATTGGCAAAGCTGTTGGACATGGACCCCCCCCCTCACACACACCAACACAGCCTCACTCAATCACTAACAGACAGATAGACAGACACACAGGAAGACACACACACACACACACACACACACACACACACACACACACACACACACACACACACACACACACACACACACACACACACACAGACTAACCCTGAAGCTGTCGTTAGTGAAGCTGTAGATGACAGGGTTAGCAAAGCTGTTG
>CM060318.1:83423242-83425742 GCA_030674155.1 Stramonita haemastoma | reverse complement strand
ACTTTTCTTCTGTCTCAAAATAGCCTTTAACATCACTTTTTCTTCAGTCTCAAAATAACCGTCAGTCTCACTTTTCTTCTGCGTGAAATTAAACTGCAATCTCACTTTTCCTCTGTATCAAAATAACTTTCAATATAACTTTTCCGCTGTCTCAAAATAACCGTCAATCTCACTTTTATTCTGTCTCAACATAACCGTCACTCTCATTTTCCGTCTGTCTCAAAATAACCGTCAGTCTCACTTTTCCGCCGCCTCAAAGTAGCCCCCTACTTACTGCACAAACATTCCCAGAGCAGGTGCTATTTAAGCAGCAGTTTCTATTTGCGTGAGAAATCCACAGCAAGAAGCTAGCTGTTCTGTCAGGCTCCCTCTTTCGTTACTGCAGCCCATTGATGCAATCTGATGCTGGGTATGCGATAATGTGACTGAAGCTGGTTGTCAGACACCTTCTACACTGTGGTTCCTTGGACTCTTCTCTCAAGAGGATGGTTCCATCAGTAATAGCTATGTTTGATGATTCATCGATTGCTGATGCGAACTCTCAGCCTCCCTTGCCACTTTCTCTGAAGTTTCAGGTTTTTTCGTTACTGCTAAAAATGGATTCTTAATCAGTTTAACATGTGTGGGTGAACAGTGCTTTCCACGATAGAAAATCTGTGTAAAACCAAATGTTTCTTTAACACCCACTGAAGTGTTATGTCGGCTTCAAAGTGGGCACATATCTGTAAACGCAGCAAAGAATAAGGATGTAAATGAATTTGTCTTTTTGTGTTTGTTTACAGAAATAGCATTTGGCACAGAAAGTGTTGCATCTCTCTCTCTCTTCCTCTGTCCTGTCTGTCTGTCCATGTATGTCAGTGTGTCTGTCTGTCTATGTCTATATCTGTCAGTCTCTGTCTGTCTGTCTATCTGTGTGTGTGTCTATCTGTATATCTGTCCGTCTGTCTGTCTGTCTGTCTTTCTCTCTGTCTGTCTGTCTCACTTTGTGCGTCTTTCTGTCTGTCTGTCTCTTTCTCCCCCCTCTCTCTCACGCTTTTTATGTCTGTCTGTTTGTCTGTCTGTCTCTGCCTGCCTCTGTCTGTTTCTCTCTCTCTCTCTCTCTCTCTCTCTCTCTCTCTCTCTCTCTCTCCTCTCTCTCTCTCACTCTCTCTCTCTCTCTCTCTCTCTCTCTCTCTCTCCTCTCTCTCTCTCTCTCTCTCTCTCATGCCAAAGGCTCATGGCCACAGCAGATGGTACTGAAACAACCCCCACTAGTGGCTGCTGTGCCCATTAGCCAGGATCAAGGACAGACACTCCAGCCCCTGGCTCTGGCAGTGCATGCTGTCTGCAGCCATGACAGTGATAACCTGACCTTCAGGCCAGATGCTGTGCCACTTGGCCCATCTGCTTATCTCGCAGAAACCGCTTCTTCAGAGTGTTTCTGTGCATACATTTCATTCTCTATGCTTCTTCAGAGTGTTTCTGTGCCAATCTCTCGTCCACTCCTATCAACTCTTAACCTGACATTCTCCTGTAAAGTGCATGTTTTCGTTATCATCATGAACAAAAAAAACTCCGCTTAAATAGATTGTGGTGCATACCTCTTTGGAGGTCTAAGTTCTGATAGAAAAACAACTTGCCCCTGCGTGGAATGGAGGTGTGATTAGATAAGAGTTGAGAATCTGCGAGGCTCTGGGCAGATGTTTAAAGAAACTGTATAAATATGTCCTTGTCTTTAGTCTTATCATATCCTTCTTTTCTTCATCTGTTGAAAAATGCTTTCCCTTCATTTCCATCTTAATTTTTTTTTTAGTGTAGACCAATAGGTATAGATGTTTCTATCACTTACAGAAACGCGCGCGCACGCACGTACAACAATAATGAATGATGATGATGATGATAAATAATAATAATAAAATAAAATAATAATAATAATAATACAACAACAACAACAACAACAACAACAATAATAATAATAATAATAATAATAATAATAATAATAATAATAATAACAATAACAATAATAATAATAATAATAATAATAATAATAATAATAATAATAATAAGATCAATATTAATATTAATATTAATAACAACAATAATGATAATAACGATTATGATGATGACAGTGAATATGACATAAGCTTAAGAAGAATTTTGAGAATAAGAATGTGAAGGAAAACAACTTAAGGAATTTCAAGAATTTGACAAATTATTTGAAGAAAAATTGAAGAAGAAAGTTTTATAGACGAATCTAAAAAATACTTGAGAGTAATTTGAAAAAAATCAAGAATTTCAGGAAATAGAAGAATTAGAAGAATTTGAATAAGAAGAATTTAAAGAAGAAAAAGAAGAAGAAGAAGAAGAAGAAGAAGAAGAAGAAGAAGAAGAAGAAGAAGAAGAACAACAAACAACAACAACAACAATAGCAGTAGCAGGAGCAGCAGCAACAACACGATGATGATGATTATGACAACGTTGATGCTACGCTTGGATAATAATGTAAAAAAAGTACAGAGAA
>CM060318.1:83410742-83420742 GCA_030674155.1 Stramonita haemastoma | reverse complement strand
ACATGTAACTTCACGATGTGAAACAGATGTTACGATGATTACCTGGCTGTTTCTATGAATATGTTAAACATCAAATGGTCTTTTCTGATCCTGCCTCCTCCCACTTCTAACTCCATGTACATGAGTTAGGACCTCGGATGCACTGTAGCATTTCTATTTGTATTCATACTTTTACCTCTTTGTCTCTTTGCCTGTCTGAATATTTTGTCGACATGTCTGCCTGTCTGCCTGTATGTCTTTCAATATGCCTGTCCGTCTGTCTGTCTGTATTTCTGCCTCTCTGTCTCTGTCGTTCTCTCGTTGCGTGCGTGCGTGCGTGCGTGCGTGCGTGCGTGCGTGCGTGTGTGCGTGTGTGTGTGTGTGTTGTGTGTGTGTGTGTGTGTGTGTGTGTGTGTGTGTGTGTGTGTGAGTTGGGGCTTTTTTGTCCAAAAACTTATGTTTTATGGGACTTATTTTGATGATAGATGGTAGTGGATTGATGTCTTCAGTCATTTAACCTCATCATATTCTCATTTTTGCTCTTTAATTATTGCGCCTTTTTTGTTTTGCTTTGATTGTTTTTTTTTCTTTTCTTTTTTGTATTCAGTTCAAAATCTTCATTGATTCTTACTTCATATTTTCGTTTCTGTATGAGTGCCTTTTTATAACATTACCTTAATATTGTATCTCTGTCTTATTTCTTACCTGTTGTTGTTGTTATTTCCCACCTTTTATCAAAATCTTATGTTTTATGGGACTTATTTTGATGATAGATGATGGCGGATTGATGTTTTCAGTCATCTAACCTCATCATATTCTCATGTTTGATCTTTAATTATTGCGCCTTTTTTGTTTTGTTTCGTTTTGTTTTGTTGTTGTTGTTGTTTTCTTTGTTTGTTTTGTATGTTTTGTTTTGTTTTGTTTTTCAAATCAAAATCATCATTGAATCTTCTTATTTTCGTTTCTGTATGAGTGCCTTTTTTGTAACATTACCTTAATATTGTATCTCTGTCTTATTTCTTACCTGTTGTTTGATACTTGGTAAGGTTTTTTGCTCTTGGTAATTGGAGCATTATAATTGTTCTTGTTTAGTTGAGGCTATCTTTTTATCTTGATGTTATCCCTGAAAAGGGCGGGGACTGGATGTAAAAAAGCACATGAGTGCTTATCTATTCACTCACTCACTCACTCAGTCCCATGTCCCAAAGGACGTAGGGGGACATGAGAGAAGACGCAACGGAGATCTTTTTCCATGCTTCACGATCCTGTGTGGCTAGTAGGAGGCGTTGCAGGGGTTGGGCAGTCCAGTCTTTGATGTTGTCAACCCATGATTTCTTTTGGCGGCCTCTTCTTCTCTTGCCCTCGACTGTTCCTTGCAAGATGGTTTTTGCTAGGGTGTTGTGTCTTGTGGTGTGACCAAACCACATCAGCTTTCTCCTCTTTATGGTGGAGAGCAAAGGCTCTTGGGGCCCACACGCTTTTTGATTTCTTCTTTCACATAGTTATTGGTCTTGTGTTCTTTGTATGGTATTTTGAGGAGTCTTCTGTGGCTTATCTATTATCCTCGAATAAAAGAATTTTGCCTTGCCTTGCCTCTCTGTCTCTGTCGTTCTCCCTCTGTCTCTGTCTCTGTCTCTGTTTCTCTCTCTCTCTCTCTCTTTCTCTCTCTCTCTCTCTCTCTCTCTCTCTCCTCTCTCTCTCTCTCTCTCTCTCTCTCTCTCTCTCTCTCTCTCTCTCTCTCTCTCTCTCTCTCTCTCTCTCTCTCTTTCTCTCTCTCTCTCTCTCTCTCGGGCTTCCCTTGCTTGGCTACCAGCAAGACGTGGTTTCAGAAGTGAGAAAAGAAATTTTCTATTTTCTACCAGAAAGACCTTCAGTATGCCGGTGATGGGACTACCAGCTTGTCTAGAAACGGTTTTGAACACCTTCCTGCAGGAAATGTCTCTCACATCATACAAAATCGACGGTACAGAGAATCAAACTGTTATTGTGTTGCGCCTGTCACCAGCCCACCGGCATCCTGCTACACACAGCCACAGTGACAGTGTTGGTAACAGTGTTGTGTTCCGTAAGAAAGGGGCAGCGCAAATTGCTAGGGACAAAAGGAGAGTGGAGACACATAAGGTCAGTGTAATGAACAAACAACGTAAACAGTCTGTCTCCCCTTCGAATTTGTTTCTCCCAACGCCCCCAAGTTTATTTTATAACACTGAAAATGAAATTGCCATGGACACGTTCAAAGATGACACGCCCACTGGCCCTCCTCGCTGCGCTGCTAAATCCGCACGTGCAACACGGCAAGCCGTCTCCTCTCCGTCATGCATGCCTGATGTTGACCCAGTGTCAGTGACAGTGCAACCGCACGAGTTGGCGCTTGAGGACTGGAGTTGCGACTCTGACACTGACAAAGATATTGAGGATGAAGATGTCATGACTGTGAGCAGTGAGGCGCCAACAATACCGCCTGTGACACTGACGGAGCACAGCTCTACAGAAGATGCGACAGAGAACAGCCATAGCGCGGAACCACTGGAAACGAATGCCATCGATGAATCAGGAAACAGCACCACTGTGTCACGCGGGATGTTGATGGAACTTTTTCAACAATTTGCAGACTCAATGGACAGGGGCTTCCAGTCATTAAAGGAAGCAAATGAAGACGGAAATCTTCCGGACACGCCCAGTGACCAGCCAGCAGCACAACCACACCGCTAATGCCGCTCTGTGACAGTTCCTCGGTCCCTGCTACGACATCGGTTATCGCCAGTGACATCCACATAAACTATTATAAACAATACCGCGTTTCGGTTACCAATCGCGAAGAATCGTTTATGTTGTACAGTGTTGAAATTTTGTTGTATCTTTCGATTTCGGTCCCCTCCCCCATCTACCCTTTGTGAATGGGTTGAAAAACCTAACGCAATAAATCATTGTCATTGTCATTGTCATTGTCATTGTCATTGTCTCTCTCTCTCTCTCTCTCTCTCTCTCTCTCTCTCTCTCTCTCTCTCTCTCCTCTCTCTCTCTCTCTCTCTCTCTCTCTCTCTCTCTCTCTCTCTCTCTCTCTCTCTCTCTCTCTCTCTCGCTGTTAAATGCATGCTTTTTATTAGGCAGCCAATTTCCAAGGCTCAAAAGTTAAAGATGAAAGCTTTTGTTCTTAAAAATCCAAAAAGAACAACACTAACAAAAACCTCTCTCTGTAAAGTAAGTCAACAGCGGTGCACACGCACTGGGTTTTGGCAGTTGGTACAGTCTGGCCGTGCTGTATATCAGAATGATATTGCGCATTGAGTTGCCAGATGTCTTCATTCATTTATCTCAAAACAATTTTTTTCAGGATTGTTTTCATTTTCAACTTCCTCGTGTAGTGATACAAACCCACAGTCTGATGCTGTCCTGGAAAGCGGAGGCTTTAATCATCATCATGAAAAGGGATGGAAATTAAGTTTGGGTGCATTATCATTACAAACAGTAAGACTGCGTTTGGAGAAAAAAACACACAACAAAAACCAGGCGCTCTCTGGCGTGAAGAGAAATGATTAGATAAACTTGAAAACATGCGCTGCATCGGAGAGATGATGAATAGAAAACAGAATGGGTGTGATTTATTATTTTTTCTAACTCACATGTTGTTCTTTTTCATTTCTCTTTCTGTTATAGGACTTGCATTTTGTGTGTGTGTCTGTCAGTTTGTCTATCTCCCTCCAGCCCCCCCCCTCCCCTTCCTCACACACACTAATATCCGTTCAATATCACAGATTGTGAGGAGACATTAAATGAAAGTGAACACACACACACACACACACACACAGACACACACACACACACACACACTCACGCAACACACACACACACACACACACACACACACACACACACACACACACACACACACACACACACACACACACACACACACACAACACACACACACACACACACACACACACACACACGCAACACACACACACAACACACACACAAACACACAAACATACACACAAATACACACACACACACACACACACACACACACACACACACACACAACACACACAAACAAACACACACACACATACACACGTACACACAAATACACACATACATACGCACGCACGCACGCACGCACACACACACACAGAGACCTACACACACATACACAGACACAGACACAGACAGACAGACAGACAGACAGACAGACAGACAGACAGACAGACAGCACACACACACACACACACACATACACATATGCTTGGTGCTAGTTTGCTTGCACGCGCTTTGAACAGTTTGTAATGACTTTCTTATATTACGTCTGACGTGTTCCTTTGCCTTGATTTTCACTATAACAATGTTTTATATAACGTGTAGGAAGTTTTTCTATAAACAGGTAGCATATGTGAAGTATGCAACTTTGGATAGAGTAAGACAGCAAAAGGTGACCTTCAGCTTGATACTAATACATTGAAGAAGGCCCGAGCATACCGGGGAAAACATAAGTAGAGAATTTTGTTTAGTATTTAGGTTTTTTTTCCATTATACATAACGTGAATAATGTGGAATTTGAGCACACAAGAATTAGCATCATATTCTTTAAAAAAAAAAGAAAACAAACCCTCAGAAATCAAAATAAAGCGTACACACAGTAAGCTTCTTTCTATCCCTGAGTTGAAATACGCGTGGTTGGAACAAACTTGGTTAATACTAGGATGTTAATCAGAAAAAAAACTCATTTATTTATGCTTAGAACATTCAGTATAAATTGTGGGTATGTCTCTGGAGTATTTTGCACCACATGCTATTAAAATGCAGTCCTTTCTAGGGGGAAGGGGGGGGGGGGGGGGGGGGGCAGGATAAATCAGTGGTCTGAGCGCTCTCTTTCCCCAAATCAAAGTGAAGCAGCATCAAGCGTGGTTACCAGTTGGATGGGTGACCGTTTGTGCGCCTTGACTTCAGTACAGTCCCCCTAGTCCACCCAGCTATAAATAGGTCCCCTGCCCTCTTTAGGGTCAGGGAAGGTAAACAGCGATGGAGGGGAGATGGGAGCCGCCCTCAATATGCTGGCCCCTAGAGAAGCTGAGGTCTCTGATGCCTCGCTCCACTACTACCACATAGGTCATGGAACACCTTTACCTTCCAGTTAGCATTATGTATGAAATGCTAACTTTCATTTTTAGGTGGCTAGATATTACTGCCGAGTCTTCAGGGGTGCCCTCACGGTCGCCAGACTAAGGGATAGGTAGTAGATAGATAGATAGATAGATAGAATAGATAGATAGATAGATAGATAGATAGATAGATAGATAGATAGATAGATAGATAGATAGATAGATAGATAGATAATGATAGATAGATAGATAGATTATTACATAATACATGCCACTTTGTAAGGAGATCTTTATGTCACAGCAGTGAAGACATCACACACGGGTGGAGAGATCGAATGACAGCACACTCCAACACCTGTGAAAACTACCTCCTGCCACGGGCAGAAGATTGGATAAGGCCACAGACAGGGACAGAGACAGAGACAGAAGACAGAGACAGAGAGACAGAGAAGACAGAGAAACAGAGAGAGAGCAGAGCAAGATAGAGACAGAGACAGAGACAGAGAGACAGACAGAGAGAGACGGAGACGGAGAAAAGACAGAGACAGAGAGAGAGACAGAGACAAAGATGGATACAGAGACAGAGACAGACAGAGACAGGGACAGAGAGAGACAGAGACAGAAAATAACAGACAGAGAGAGACAGAGACATTGACAGAGACAGACACAGAAATAGAGACACATACAGACAGAGACAAAGACAGAGACAGCTGAAGGCAACTGGATCCAGGCTGATGTCCGCATGAGTCATGCATTGCTAGCTAGTCAGGTAGGCTAGCGTTGTCTTCAGCTTCATGTATAAGTCATGAGGGATCAGTCCCCTTGTAATGCATGAGAACAGCGGTAATACTGGGGGGACTTTGCCTCTCACATGGCTGTCACAGCAAGTCTCAGTGGAATATAGAGAAGGTTTTTTTTTGGTTTTGTTTGTTTTTTTCTGAATCAGTTTATGTAAAGAGAATCTGTATGTCTTTCTTTCTCTCTGTTTTGTCTAGCTGTGTGTGTTCTGTATGCTGTGTCTGTCTGTGTGTCTGTGGTGATGTTTGTCTGTTGTCTGGTGTCTGTTTGTCTGTGTGTCTGTTGTCTGTGTGTTGTGGTCTGTGTTCTGTGTGTCTGTGTGTCTGTCTCTCTCTCTGCGGGTGTGGGAATGTGTGTGTGTGTACGTGCGTGAGTGCGCGCGCTGGGTGGGTGTCGTGTGTGTGTATGTGTGTGTGTGTGTTGGTGTGTGTGTGTGTATGTTTGTGTGTGTGTGTGTGCGAGTGTTTATAACAAATCTTATTTGTGTAATACATTTGACTTGATAAATGATAATTAATTCATTGACTGGTTGACTTGGCTATCTGCTGATTTCTTTTGACGTATAATTATATATACATACTATACATATATAATAATATATATATACTATAATATATATATAATAATATATAATAAAGTTAAAAGTCTGTCCAGCCTAAGGTCATCAGCGTGCTACCGGTTCTGTGCGTAACGACTGAGAGTCAGACTCCCCTGGAAGGACGCCGTCACGCAGTTAACCACACAGTTGGACCCTTTTACACCTGGTGGGGAAAAAGCCGTAAAGTGCTTTCCCAGGCACACGCCATACGAAAGCGGATCGAACCGCAACCTTAGATTCGAGCCAACCCAACACTAACATCAGCAGCGCTATATATAATATATATAATATATACATATCATAATATATAATTATCTATAATATATAATATATATAATATATAATATATATATATATATATATATATATTGATCGATAAAACATATATATATGTTATTTATATATATATGATATATATCATATAATGTATATTATAATATTTTTTATCGATCAGACTAGAAATAGAGATTTTTCCGACAATTTCACAACTTCCCTGTTCCGCTAATAAACCTTGGTGGATGATGTAGGAGTGCTAGGTGAGGGAGGTTTCTGTGGATCGCTGATCATTATCAGTGCGGGGGCAGACCTGCTGCCCTATTAATCTTCTTCAGCTGTGGGTGCAGACGTGCAGGAGATAGGATAATCAGAGATGCCCCTTCATCCATGATGCAGCCTAAGAGGTGAGGCAGCGCAAACACATTCACTACATGTGTGCTCATGGAAAAGAGCGTCTCCATAGCAAATACAAAAAGACCCAATCCAGGTCATAAAGTAAGAATTTGCTGATGTAAAAAGAAAACACAAATTATTTACAAGAACAAGAAAAAGTAATATTATGATGACGAAGAATTTGTTGAGAATTGAAGAATTGAAGAAATTCGAAATGAAGGAGGAATTTCAAGAAGAAGAATTTGAAGGAGAAGATTTGAAGGAGAAGTTGGAGTGAGACTTTAAAAAAATTGAAGAATTTGAAGAAGCACAAACATCAGTCGTCATTATAATGATCATCATAACATCAAGAACATCTATCATTATCATCATCGTTGCCTCGTCCTTGCCGTCCTCCTTCCTCCTCCTCCCAACATCATCATCAATAGTCGAAAATGTTAGTAGCGTATTTTCAGGGAAGACATATCTGGTTATCAACTTGAAAAACAGTATGTAAATGAAACAATCTTTAGAATTTTTTCATTCAAAACACCCTTTTGGGAATGGGTTCACAACCGTTTTCGGTTGTATAGATATAATACTACAAGTTGGCTTTTCTCATGTTTTTTTTTACAATGTAAGCAGGAAGCAATACGAAACAACACATGCTGTTTCTTGTTAATACATTTCCATTGTCAACACATCACTATATGAAAATAACTAGTATACCCACAATCACATTATTAGCATTAAAATAACTGCCAACACAACACACAATATTTAAACTAACTACCCACATATCACACCAGCACCCACAATAAGAACCCACTGACCGCACTAGCACTACTACGACTACAACAGACAGCGTTTCAATGCAAATTTCCAATCTGCCTGACAAATCACCGACAGAAACTGTCCTGTCCTGCTTGTTTCATTCTCATTCCGGCAGTTGACGGCATCAGATATGGAGTGTGTAACAGCAGAACACAAGGTGTCAGAGGCTTTTTTCACGCTTATCTTTGTCCCGTATCTTTAAGAGAGGAGTATTCTTGTCGTGCGGCGTTGGCCAATTCCCCTAGCATCCATTTATTTCAGATCCTGTCTGACGCGTTTCTGACATGCTTCTGATCCTAATTCTAATGGAGATTTTAAAGCAAACTGACGTGTCTGAAAGAACACTGATTCCCTCCGTTATAGGTTGTTAAAGAGAAAGGAAGTGATTTCTGGCATTAACTTTATGATTATTTGCCCTGAAAATCGATATAAACTTGTTAAAAATAAAGCCAAGAGCATAGAAAATGTTTTATTTTTTTTCCTTTTTCGATACTCTGTTGTCTGCCTGTTAAAATTCTAGCATTTAAACCAAGTGACCGTATACACGTGGCATTTCTCTGTCTGTCTGCCTGTTATCTGTCTGTCTGTCTGTCTGTCTGTCTGTTGTCTCTGTCTGTCTGTCCTGTCCTTGTCTTGTCCTGTGTGTGTTGTGTATGTGTATTGTGTGTGTGTATTGTTGTTGTTGTGTCTCGTGTCTTTCGTGTCTCGTGTGCTCTCTCGTATGTCGTGAGTTGATTGGTGCTCGTGGTGTGATTATCTTGTCTGTGTGAGTGAGTGTTCTTTCATGATCTGTCTTGTGTGTGAGTGAGTCGTGATGTGTTTCTGTTGGTGGTGTGGTGTGTGTGTGTGGTGTGTTGTGTGTGTGTGTGTGTGTGGTGAGTACTATAGTGTACTCATACATGCTGCAAAATCTTTTCGGTTTTTCTGCCCTATCTCCTGTAACGTTCTGGTTCCTGCTGTTCCCACGCCGTTCATTTCAATCTCTCCTCCCCAACAATACCCAGATTCTTTATGTCATTAAAATTATCCTCAGAGTCAGAAATTCACAAATAGCCCATCCATATCATTCTGGCCATCATAGGGCCACCAACCAGGGGGCCCTGCACTGCTGTGGGTCATCTTGGTGGTGCTTAATTGGACATGTTCTGATCTAACATACGTAGGACACCACCTGCTAGGGCCCCCCTACTGACGACAGTATTAGCTCAGTCACGAAGCGAGATTGAGTGAGTCGTTCACTAGAAGTGGCTACTAAAAGAACAACGCTAGCAACACCTTCCCTCGTAAGCCTCCATCCCCAAAGACTTTGACAAATCTCACCACAGCACAGACGTGTAAGGGAAAAACCAAAACTCAGGCCATCATGAGACTAGAACAAGAGGGGACAACAAATCAGAGAGTTTTGATGCATAAGGATCAATGATGACGAGGGCATGTAATCATCATACTGCTAGGAAAGTGCATGTACTCTGAAATTATTTGCCAGGGTTTCACGCTTTCTATCATAGTTTATCTCAACGTCAGTGAGAAGGAGAGACACAGACACCTGCAGTGTATGCTTAATACATAAATGTTACAACTGAAGAAAAAGTAGTGGAGGAAAAACAAGTGCAGGTTACCACTTACAACTTCTCAACCATTGTGAAAATGACTTATCAATATATGTATATATACATATTATGTATAATTATGTTATTAGTATTATATATATTATGTATTAATTATATATATGTATACATGTTACCTAAGATATTACAAAGTTTTGGAGCAGTGTGGGTAATAAGGGTAAATGTACATTATTACTGATCCTCCTTTATGCATACATCAACCAACTTCTTCTCTGTGTGCATGAAATCAAACATACCCGTTTTTTTATGAAGACAGGCAGGCAAGGACAAAAAGATCACGAAAATGTATAACAAGCAAAATAGTGTTCAAACAGCGTATTCTGTACAGGGTTATGCGGTAAAAAAATCATTAACAAAAGCATTTGAACGCAGAATCTGCAAGAACAAGCTTATTAATTCAAAGAAGTAGAAGA
>CM060318.1:83383093-83385593 GCA_030674155.1 Stramonita haemastoma | reverse complement strand
GCAATCGGTTTGAATAGTTTTCCGAATTTTACTACTCTTCGTTTCGGACACAATGACGGATAATAGACTTCTTTCACGCTGGAGGGGGGGGGGGGGGGGGGGGGGGGTCCAGAATTTAAAGACCAAGAAAACCAATTGACTTAAAGCAGAACAGAATTAATCAGCACATAAACTTAACATATTGCCACAAAATCTAGTCAGGGCCAACAGGTTCTCGCGCGTTTACTTTCTTAAACAAATATTTCGCCTCTGTTGAGTCAACATTAAAACGTCTACGTTCCGCTGCATCTGTTAGTGATGTCTGTTCCATATGCTAAACCATAACCAGGCTTCAATAATCATAACACACGTGTTTATACGTTTATATCCCTAAATTCTCTCATCATTTTCACATTCACACACAAATTTGACATTGTGGGGATTTAGGTGCGCTGTGTTGCATGGCAATCAGTGCATCTTGTCATGCGGGAGGCAGCAGTCTGATCTTTCCTTTTTTCTTCTTCTTCTTTTCTTCTTTTTTGTGAAGAGTACACTACACCTACCCACCAGCTTGACTGACAGGTCTATTATGCCACTGTCTTCATCTTGTCTTTGTGTCTGCTTCGGTGCTTATATCTCCGTCTGTGTGCTTTTATATACCAGCACGTGCTTTACTCTTTTAGTAGTTGTGTGTGTGTGTGTGAGAGAGAGAGAGAGAGAGAGGAGAGAGAGAGAGAGAGAGAGAGAGAGAGAGAGAGAGAGAGAGAGAAGAGAGAGAGAGAGAGAGAGGAGAGAGAGAGAGAGAGAGAGAGAGAGAGAGAGAGAGAGAAGAGAGAGAGAGAGAGAGAGAGAGAAGAGAGAGACAGAGAGAGACAGAGAGAGACAGAGAGAGACAGAGAGAAGAGAGAGACGAAAGGAAGAGAGAGAGAGAGAGAGAGAGAGAGAGAGAGAGAGAGAGAGAGAGAGAGAGAGAGAGAGAGAGAGAGAGAGAGAGAGAGAGAGAGAGAGATGACATTTGCCAGCCGTGCAGTGTTAAGTACACACACACAACAAAAACGAGCTCGTATATGCACAGTGTAAAGAATCATATGACATGTTTCAAAACAGCATTGCCTCTTCTAAAGCTTTTGTACATAAACACAGACTTGGTATAAATATTAAGTGCACACTGTGTCTGCGCAGATCAGCAAACCACTGAATGTGCATGGTAGGCGAGTTCCACTTGTATTGCTGTATCTCTAGTGCCTGCATATCCACAGGTGAAAATAGGTATCTGCTCATTTGTTTATACCACTTTTGTCACAGCAGATTTCTCTGTGTGAAATTCGGACTACTCCCCTCCTGGAGAGCGCGTCACCACAAGTGCAGTGCCACCCACAATTTTTTTTCCTGTCTGCAAATATACTTGTTTCCCTGTCAGAGCGGCGTTTCTTAAACAGAACTTTGCCAGGGCAACCCTCTTGTTGCTGTGGGTTCTTTTACGTGCGCTAGATAATGATGTGTTACACACGAGACCTCAGTTCATCGTCTCATACGAAAGACTAGCACCCAGACCACCACTCATTTTGTAATGGAAGGGGAAAAGGTTTGGGGACCAAACGGGATTCGAACCACCGCACACGCCCACCCGGACTTTTCGTTTTCTAGGCGCGTTTCCTCTAGACCATTGACCTACCGATTGTGCCGTATATTGGAAATCTGCACTGCAGAGATAACCCTGAGTTATCAAATTCACGGAAGAGATCTTTTGAAGCCTGATTGACAGGTATTTCGGTCTTTTCATGCTCATGGCTTTTGCTCTTTTTCTCTTTCTCGCTCTTTTTTCTTTATCTTTTGTAGTAAATGTCAGTGCTTCTTTTTACATAGGGAGAGAGAGAAAAAGAGGGCGAGAGAGCGAGCGGGAGAGAGAGAGAGACAGAGACAGAGGGGAGAGAGTTTTTGTTCATGGGCTAGAGCTCCAAACTGCATCAATAGTGAGATTTCACGTATGCAATCGTTTTTTTCCATCAAGAAGGTAGCTGCATTACCAAATCTAATAACACGTTCGATGAAAACGACATGACAATCAAATTAGTTTAAAATAGCGCAAAGACACATAACCATCATCATAATTATAGCAAACAAAAGTTTTCATCATCATTAGAACTCCCCCCAACCCCCCAACCCCCCAAAAAACAACAACAACAAAAACTAACAAAAAAACAAACAAACAAAATAATCGAAACAAACCAAACAAAACGACAAACCAATAAGGTGTATGTTGACAACATTACCACCCAACACCCTAACCTAGACAAACAGCAGTGATGTCCACATAATCACACTTACACACACCACACACCACACACACACACACACACACAACACACACCACACACACAACACACACACACACACACACACACACACACACACACACACACACAACACACACACACACACACTAACCAACCACACTGACCAACCTTTCTCTTGGCTCTCAGCTGCTGCACATCCCTGGCGTGGTCAGCATTGCCGGGCG
>CM060318.1:83368093-83375593 GCA_030674155.1 Stramonita haemastoma | reverse complement strand
ATATTTCTTAGCGAAAATTCAGTTACACGGTGGGGGTAAAAACTTTTGAAAGAGACGTTCATGTTATCTGATTCTCCTTTTGTTCTTTGTTGTGTGTGTGTGTGTTGTGTGTGTGTGTGTGTGTGTGTGTGTGTGTGTGTGTGTGTGTGTGTGTGTGTGTGTGTGTGCGCTCGTAAACACGCAGCAGCGAGCTACAGAAGTGAGTGATCAGTAACACAATCTGATATTGTTCCAAGCTTTGCAGACTTTGCAATCTTGTAACATGAGTTTCCTACTAACAGTGTCTATTAAGTGTTTGCCTCAGTTCTCTCTTCTCCACTCAACTTCATCTTCTCTCTCCTCACTCTACACAATTCTCTCTCTCTCTCTCACTCTCTCTCTCTCTCTCTCTCTCTCTCCTCTCTCTCTCTCTCTCTCTCTCTCTCTCTCTCTCTCTCTCTCTCTCTTCTCTCTCTCTCTCCTCTCTCTCTCTCTCTCTCTCTCTCTTCTATACATTCAGTTTTTGTTGAAGTTTGCTCTATGCTTACGTGCAGTTTGATGAGTGTTTGTTGTGTAATTGCTCTTGTTACGAATGTGATCAGAACTTTTCCTTGTGGAGGATGTAAAAGTTAGATTCTGTGCTGCGTATTCACTTGTTTTTAGAATACAGTTGCATTACCTCTGATTTCAATTGTATCTTTTCTGTTCGTTTATCTAAAGTTTTGTATACTTCTTGTCTTTCTTTCCTACTTTAGTCAGCTTACTTAGCTGTTTCTGCAAAAAGGCTAAGGTTTGGTTTCGTGTTTATTATGCCACACACACACACACACACATATATAACACACACATACACACACACATAAAACACACACACACACACACACACATACACACACAAACAGACACAGACACAGACACACAGAAGAAGAGACACACAGACACAGACACAGACACACAGACACAGAGACACAGACACAGACACAGACACACACACACACACACACACACACACACACACACACACACACCACACACATATATATATATGTATATATATGTATATGTATATGCATATGTATATATATATATATATATATATTATATATATATATATATATATATATATATATATATATGTGTGTGTGTGTGTGTGTGTGTGTGTGTGTATACACTCCTCTAATCCCCCTACAACACTCCCTCCTCATACACACACACACACACACACACACACACACACACACACACACACACACACACACACACACACACACACACACACACACACACACACACACACACACACACATGAACACCAAACAACACCCCCCTCGAAACAAACAAACAAAAAATACAAAAACCATCAAAGACTTGCTGATGACACTACATAAGACCTACAAGCATTTGTACTGTTAACGAGTGTACACGGCTTTAACGAAGCAGAAGACAAACACTCTCCCTTACCCCCTCCCCCTATCCGTCCTCCAGTATCTACACCATGTGCTGGCAGCCTCAGTACCAGTGGCAGTGGCAGAGTTGAGAGCATCTCATGACTTCTGCACTACTGCTGGTGCCAGGTAAAACAGCACAACCTACAGGAGGTACAGTTTTGAAGAATGTTGTTGCTTTTGGACTTGTACACACTCGCACTCGCATGCACGCACGCAGATATGTGCGCGCACACACGCGTGCACGAGCGCGTGTGAGAGTACCCACACACAGACACACACAGACACACACAGACAAAGATACTCATACACACAGACACACAGACAGACACATACACACAATGCACTCACAAACAGATACACATAGATACACAGGTACACATACACACATACACACACATGCATACACACAGACACACACAATTACACATAGACAGACTCAATTACACGCATACACACAAAGCACACACAAACACAGACACACACACACCCACGCACACACACAGACACATACAGACACACAAACACACAAATACACAGACACTGCCACACTTACACACACAAACACACACAGAGAGACACACGCACCCACACATACACACAGACACACACAACCACACATACACACAGACACCAGACACCCAGACACATACTCTCTCTCTGTGTCTCCTCTTCTCTGTCTCTCTCTTCTCTCTGTCTCTCTCTGTCTCTCTGTCTCTGTCTCTGCTCTCTCTTCTCTCTCTTCTCTCTCTCTCTCTCTCTCTCTCTCTCTCTCTCTCTCTCTCTCTCTCTCTCTCCTCTTGCCTTCTTCAAAGAGGAACGCTATCTGGTTGAATATCGATTACACTTGCAGATAACTTTATGGGCGGGCTCCCATGAGGGTAGACTATTTTTATACACAAAATATCATCATCATCATCATCATCATCATCATCATCATCATCATCATCATCATCATCATCATCATCATCAGTGGTAGTAGTAGTAGTAGTAGCAGCAGCAGCAGCAGCAGCAGCAGCAGCAGCAGCAGCAGCAGCGAGCAGTAGAGTAGTAGTGTAGTAGTAGTAGTAGTAGTAGTAGTAGTAGTAGTAGTAGTAGTAGTAGTAGTAGTAGTAGTAGTGGTGGTAGTAGTAGTAGAAGTAGTAGTAGTAGTAGTAGTAGTAGTAGTAGTAGTAGTAGTAGTAGTAGTAGTAGTAGTAGTAGTAGTAGTAGTAGTAACTCAATGCATTTTCGCTTCTACAAATTATGACAGACAATAATAGATCAGATGCTGTCTGAACGAGAAGAACAAGAACAAGAAGAATTGCGAAGAGGATAAAAAAACACAAGAACAAGAACAAGAAGAACACGAAGGAGAAGAACAAGAACACGAATAAGACAGACAGACAGAGACAGAGAGAGAGAAGAAAGTGACAGACAGAGACAGACAGACAGACAGACTAGCAAAACAGCTGTGGGGCACTCAGTGTACCAACAGAAGAACTATAAGGCAGTGAGGGAGTACAGGACTGCTAACGAAGCGGAAGAAACAAATGTTACTGTGTGGCCCGACATGTATTGGTAGTGATGTGACCCCACCCCCCCTCTCCACCCCCGCCCCTCCCCCCCATCATGGCCGGCTGTCTTTGAGCTGTGTTATCATCATTTCTCATCTATCTGGATGATAAGGCAGAAAAAATTACAACAGCAGCAGCAGTAGCCAGCAGCAGCAGCAGCAGCAGCAGCAGCAGCAGCAGCAGAAGAAGAAGAAGAAGAAGAAGAAGAAGAAGAAGAAGAAGAAGAAGAGAAGATGAAGAAGAAGAAGAGAGAAGAAGAAGAAGAAGAAGAGAAGAAGAAGAAGAAGAAGAAGAAGAGAGAGAGAGAAGAGAGGAGGAGGAGGAGGAGGAGGAGGAGGAGGAGGAAGAGACGAAATACGTTAGAGGAGGGAGAAGAAGGGGAGAGGCAAGACGAGGAAGTCGGAAGAGGAAGAGGAGAAGAAAGTGTGTTGTGTGTGTGTGTGTGTTGTGTGTGTGTGTGTGTGTGTGTGTGTGTGTTGTGTGTGTGTGTGTGTGTGTGTGTGTTGTGTGTGTGGGGGTGTGTGTGGTTTGGTAGTGGTGAGTGCATGTATTATATGTGTGTGTGCGTGCGTGTGCTTGTATATATACATATATACATACATAAAACACACACACACACACACACATATATATATATATATATATATATATATATATATATATATATATATATATACATATATTGAGAGAGAGAGAGAGAGGGGGGGGAGGGAAACAGACAGACAAACAGACAGACCAATTGTTTGATTGATTGTTGGTACATATTCCAACGGATAAGTATCAATACACGTGTTTGCATCCTGCTCTTGCCCGAATAAGGATTAAAAACAGAAAACAGACAGACAAACAAAGACAAACAGACACACTGACACACAAACACACAGACACACAGATTTTATTGACTATTAAACCCCTAATTTCAAATACTTTTTTTGCAGAAAAAACATGAAATTGTTAGGAAAAATACAATTCACCAAAAAGAAAAACAACAACACAACAGCAGGTTATCAGTCAGCTAAGTGTTTTTTAATTGATGTTTTTTCTCTACTCTGAGTTCAGCACACAGGCCTTCAGAGAAACTGCAGCTAGCAAAGTCAACACACACCGTATCTGTACAGGAACAGATGGTGCGTAGTTTGTTTCCTCACACCCATCCAACCACTGCCCTATTTTTTCTTCTTTTATAGCAAATTGTCTTTAAGATCTTGTCATTACTTCAAAGTCTTTACCAGTTTCAATGTTCCGGGTTTTTGTTGTTGTTAGAACACAACACATTTGCACGTAAATGCAAAGGATACACACAGGTGCTAAAATGATAGATACACATGAAAATAGTCATACATACTTGTGTACACCAAAGCACATAGATCATGCTATATATCAGACACAAGCGCAAGCACACAGAAGCACACGAAGCAACACACACCACACACACACACACACACACCACACAACACGCGCGCGCGCGCGTGCCGCCACAACAATTAAAATATATATATATATATCTTAAATATATATATATATATATATATTATAATGTATATATATATATATATTATATATATATGTATATACAGACAGACAGACAGACAGACAGACAGACATACAGACAACATACATACATATCAACAAATACACAAACAACACACAAACACAACACACACACACACACACACACACACAACACGCACGCACGGACGCAGATATAATATATATATATATATATATATATATATATATATATATATATATATATATATACATGTATATATATACATATATATATAATATATATATATGTATATTTTATTAATATATATATATATATATATATATATATATATATATATATATGTGGTGTGTTATAGATATATGTAGACATACATGCACACAACACACACACACAAGCACAAGCACACACACACACACACACACACACACACACACACACACACACACACACACACACACACACACACACACACACACACACACACACACACACACACACACACTCACACACACACACACACTCACACACACACACACACACACCACACCACACACACACACACACCACACACACACACCACACACACACACACACACACACACACACACACACACAACACACACACACACTCACTCCGGTGTAGAAAGCGGTGCCAGCAGTGGCAATAAACTCCAATCAGCGCCTGTCAGCCGGAATGCTTTGCCAGCCCAGAAAGAACAAGAGCATGAACAATAGTACATGAGTAAAGGTGACACTGCGTGGAGAGAGAGAGTAGAGAGGGAGGGAGGGAGGGAGGAGAGAGGAGAGAGAGAGGAGAGAGAGAGGAGAGAGAGAGAGAGAGAGAGAGAGAGAGAGAGAGAGAGAGAGAGAGAGAGAGAGGAGAGAGAGAGAGAGAGAGAGAGAGAGAGAGAGAGAGAGAGAGAGAGAGAGAGAGAGAGAGAGAGAGAGAGAGAGAGAGAGAGAGAGAGAGAGAGAGAGAGAGAGAGAGGAGGAGGAGGAGGAGGAGGAGGAGGAGGAGGAGGAGGAGGAGGAGAGAAGAAGAGAGAAGAAGAAGAAAGAAGAAAAAGAAGAAGAAGAGAAGAAGAAGAAGAAGAAGAAGAAGAAGAAGAAAGAAGAGAAGAAGAACAACAACAACAACAACAACAACAAACAACAACAACAAAGAGATGAGGAAGAGGAACAAGAAGAAAAGAAGATTTATTGTCAGCAGCATAACTAAACAGAAGCGAAATGTCTACGGTATACGTAATATTCCTTTACAATCAATCTCTGTACAATAATTGCTTTCAGCAGAATACAAAATAAGGAAAGGTGTCCCATAACCTAGGCGGTCGTAGGGGGGCAAGGCATCAGAGACCTCAGCTTCTTTAGGGGCCTGCATATTGAGGGCGGCGCCCATCTCTTCTCCCTCGCTGCTTTACCGTCCCCGACCCTAAAGGGGGCAGGTACCTATCAACAGCTGGGTGAACTGGGGGGACTGTACTGCAGCCAATGGCGCGAAACGGTCATCCATCCAACTGGTAACCAAGCTCGACGCTGCTTAACGTGACTTGGGGAAAGCGAGCACTCTGACCACTTAAACTATTTTCGCGATTATTCGACGTTTTTAATTATCATACATATTGAAATGAAACCAAACAGAACATCTAAAACACCGTAAGAAAAACTAACAGCAACAGCAGCAACACAACAACAACAACAATATCATCTTTAACAGCAGCAACAATAATAACAACGACAAGAACAACACAACAAGAAGCAATATACATATTTATGTAACAGCACGGGCTAAAGTTAACTTCAGAACTAACAAGCTTAAACCTAGTTGCAATGACTACTTTTTTGCCATAGAAGAATGCTATTCAATTCTAAGTTTTGCATTTTTATCTTATATTCGGGATATTACATGCATCGATTAATCTCCCTAAATGAAATTATCTTTAAAAAAATGACACGTTATGCTGAAAGCAAAAAGGTCTTGATGAAGTATAATGCAAAATAAAAAAAAAGGTGAGAGAGAGAGAGACAGAGACAGAGACAGAGAGAGAGAGAGAGAGAGAGAGAGAGAGAGAGAGAGAGAGAGAGAGAGAGAGAGAGACAGACAGACAGACAGACAGACAGACAGACAGACACAGACAGACAGACAGACAGATAGACAGAGAAGGTATCTTTATCACGGTCACGTGTCTGTTAATAATTCATCAAGAAGCTAAATGAAACGGAAGATGAGCCAGAGAGAATCTGAAAAAGTTCTTCTGTCTGTCTCTTAACGGAGAAAAAATAAATCAATAGATAATGATAATGATAATGATATTATTACTAACAATCTACCAAATAAAATACTA
Organism: Stramonita haemastoma; assembly: GCA_030674155.1. NCBI lineage: Eukaryota > Metazoa > Mollusca > Gastropoda > Neogastropoda > Muricidae > Stramonita > Stramonita haemastoma. The sequence goes on along the minus strand of CM060318.1, from coordinate 83,368,755 downwards.
ACATTACTACTGTAAGTGAGAGAGTATACTCTATCTATATCTATCTATCTGTCTATCTATCTATCTACCTATCTGTCTGTCTGTCTGTTTCTGTCTGTTTCTGTCTGCTGTCTATCTATCTATCTATCTATCTATCTATCTATCTATCTATCTATCTATCTATCTATCTATCTATCTATCTATCTATCTATCTATCTATCTATCTATCTATCTGTCTATCTGTCTGTCTGTCTGTCTGTCTGTCTGTCTGTCTATCTATCTATCTATCTATCTGTCTATCTGTCTATCTGTCTATCTGTCTGTCTGTCTGTCTGTCTGTCTATACAGATAATTAGCTGGCTGTTTTGTTGTTATTCCATTGATTTGTTAAAGTCAAAACAATAAATCTTCCATCAATATGACTAATACAATAATCTTGAAGAAGAAAGAAACGAAAGCAAGAAGTAATAAACCACAAGAAACCTTTTTTTTTTTTTATACACGCTTGTTTTCGGGGTATTTATTATTTTTATTAGATGTTTCTGAGTTGAAAATGTTCCTTATTTAATTAGTTTCTCATCTGCAATCATATTTATCGAAGGCTAAGGAAACACGACTCTCTCAACTTAAGCATGCAAAGCAGCATAATTGCTTTGGGTAAGTCAAGATAAATACGAAATGTT
>CM060318.1:83360593-83363093 GCA_030674155.1 Stramonita haemastoma | reverse complement strand
CAGCAGTAGCAACAGTAGTAATAATAACAATAATACATGGAATTTATATAGCGCTATATCTTGTAAAAACAAATCAAAGCAGCAGCAGCAGCAGCAGCAGCAGCAGCAGCAGCAGCAGCAAGTAGTAGTAGTAGTAGTAGTAGTAGTAGTAGTAGTAGTAGTAGTAGTAGTAGTAGTAGTAGTAGTAGTAGTAGTAGTAGTAGTAGTAGTAGTAGTAGTAGTAGAAGGAGCAGCAGCAGAAGTAGCAGAAAAAATATTGTTGTTATGATTATGAGTAGCACTATTGGCTTTTTCCACATTAAAAAGGTATATTGTAATTTACACTCTGGTGCATATTTTACAGCAAATTTCATAAGTACTAAGAGAACTATACATCCCAGCAGAACAAATCTATTGTCCACAGAAAACAACATGTGCTTCACTTAAGCTTCACTGAACCAGAAAAAAACCAACACATTTAGCATACACTAAATTTGTAACAAAACAAACAAAAAACCCTAACAAACAAACAAGCAACAACAAAAAATGAAATGAAACAAAGCAAAAGGAATCACAGCAAAAACAGACCAACAAACCCTTCAGGTCTTTATTTGATCAGAAGGCACCCTAAGAAAATAAAAATAGCCTGACAAAGTTGCGGTACAGAAGCAGCTATTCTTAGGAACACTTTATTTGTTAGTACTATCATTGTGAAGGGAACATTCGTTTGCTTTTCCTCCACCCTCTTTCCTGAACCGAGCCCTGCCTCGTGTCCCAGATTACGCTCTTGCCGCCTCTGCTGCATCTTCTGCTCATATTTCCTTTCATCTCTCTCCTCTTCTTTCACCTACGTAGGAGGGGGGAGGGGGAGAGAGAGAGAGAGAGAGAGAGAGAGAGAGAGAGAGAGAGAGAGAGAGAGAGAGAGAGAGAGAGAGAGAGAGAGAGAGAGAGAGAGAGAGAGAGAGAGAGAGAGAGAGAGAGAGAGAGAGAGACAGAGACAGAGACAGAGACAGAGAGACAGAAGACAGAAGAGACAGAGAGACAGAGACAGAGACAGACAACAGAGGACAGAGGGACAGAGAGAGAGGGGGGAGAGAGACAGGCAGACAGAGACAGAGGGACAGAGAGAGAGGTGGGGAGGGAGGAAGTGAGAGTGAGAGTGAGAGTGAGAGAGAGAGAGAGAGAGAGAGGAGAGAGAGGAGAGAGAGAGAGAGAGAGAGAGAGGAGAGAGAGAGAGAGAGGACAGAGACAGAGACAGAGACAGAGACAGAGAGAGACAGAGAGAGACAGAGAGAGAGAGAGAGAACACAGGCCCTGAGCTTCAGATACCATGAGCATACCTGGCATGCACCTTGCCACCTGGAAGAGAATGAGCTTCGCCAGGCTCAACTAACCCGTGCGCAACTCGCGGCCTGAGAGCATTGCCATTACGAATGAATAAATGAGTGTGATTTATTAAGGTACGAAGGTAAAGGTGTCCCATTACTTATGTGGTCGCAGGGGAGCGAGGCACCAGAGACCTCAGCTTCTTCAGGGGCCAGCATATTGAGGGCAGCGCCCATCTCCTCTCCCTCGCTGCTTTACCTTCCCTGACCCTGAAGAGGGCAGGTACCACTGACAGCTGGATGAACTGGGGGACTGTACTGAAGCCAAGGCAGGCAAACAGTCACCAATCCAATCGACAGCCAGCTCGATGCTGCTTAACCTTAGCTTTGGGAAAGCGAGTGCTCTGACCACTGAGCTATTCCGTTCTCTCATGCTTTATAAAGCTGCATAAAATACCTCTACATCCATAGGCGTGGACGTAGCGCTACAGCATAAAATAACTCTTTAATTAAGGTGTAAGGGAGAGGTCATTCAGTTAGTCTTCTTCCCCGAGGGAATGCCTGTGGACCTGTCAGAATAAACAGCCTCCCCCCTTCTGAAAATTCTGGGCTAGAAATTGTCTCTTTTCAATGTTTCTCTTGTTTCTGCCTTGTTCCGTTATTTCCTGTCCCTCCTTCATGTCTATGTTTCTCTGATCTTCTTGATCCACTTCTCCTGCCTTTTTCTTTCCAGAAAGACTTTTTAAAAAAGGGATAACAATTCTCTGTCATACTGAATTCGGATTCCCTGGGTCTTGACCTGCCAGGCGGATAAAGCAAGCGCAACGGATTTTCGCTCTTACGATGACAGACAACAATAGTTGCTGTGTAAGCTTTCGACGATGAAGACGAAGAAAAAGTCAGTCTGTGTATATGTATGTGTGATTATACGCCTACTGTCCAGTCTGGATTTCTCCCCTGCCCATTGCTCAGTCTGATCTGCTTCAAGCCTCGTCTGCTCTTTACCTCTATGAGTGTGTGTGTGTCTACCCGTTTTGGTTAAGCCATGGTTCTGGTGATCCTTATGAATATACATGACCAACTTACAGAGGGAGCTTCGTCCTCTGTAGACAGTGGTGCTTTCTTTGCCCATACATAGCCAGGGATGTTTGCATGAGTGCGTAGTGTTGTGTACTGTGTGTGTGTGTGTGTGTGTG
>CM060318.1:83333093-83355593 GCA_030674155.1 Stramonita haemastoma | reverse complement strand
TGTGTGTACTTTCATGTATACATGCGTTTGCATGTGCGCACAATACACTTAAGAAAAATCAACAAACAGTCAAACAAAACCTTTACCATTGCAAGTGTCACAAGGCTGAAAGTATAGCATGAAAAAGTAAGAAAATATAGAAAGAAAAAAGTAGAAAAAAGAAAGAAAGAAAAAGATAAAGAACAAAATAACGAAGAAAAAATAAGAAGAGAAATTTAAAAAAAATATAAGATTAAAAAATAGAACGAAAGAAAGAATAAAGAAAAAAAAGAAGAAGGGGGGGGAGGGGGGGGGGGCAGAGAGAGGAAGAAGCCAATATTGACAAAATGAAATGGCAGAAAAGAGACACGCATTTAGTTTTGCTTGCTTTACGGTGACACTGACAGGGGTAATTGGCCCCCAATGTCAACTGCTAAGTACAAAAATCAAGGTTTTCTTATAAGGACAACAACCTAGCATCGAGACACTTGAAAGATAAACAAACCTCTGCTACGTTTGGCAGAGGAAAATAATTCACTTGGAGACACATGAGGCAAAACAAACAAACAAATAAAGAAAAAATAAACAGAAAAAAGCAACGGGGAGCAGAAAGAAAGAAAGAAAACAAAAACACGAAAGACCTAAAGAAATATGCTAAAAACAGAAAAGAAAAGAAAAAAAAGAAGAAAGAGAGGAAGACGAGAAAAGAAAAGAGAAAAAAAGAAAAGAACAGAAAAAAGAAGAAGAAAAGATGAACACAAGAGAAAAAACTCAAGAAAAAGAGAGAAAGGGGAGCGATCATGAAACAAATAAAGGAAAACAAAATCTATTTGTTTCTTGCTTTACACTAAAAGGGATTGTGACCGTGATAATGAATGTTCAATGTCAACTAGTGAAAACAGATAAACAGATAAGAGCAACATTTCTGAGGACAAAAACCTAGTAGTTATGCTACAGTTTCACCTCAAAGAGAAACAGGTCCGCACTTCATCTGGCAAAGAAGGCTCTATTCACTTGGAAAGATACGGAGGAAAACAAATACAGAAAGAAATTAAATAAAAAAAGAAAGAAAGAAAGAAAGAAAGAAAAACAAACAAACAAAGTGAAAAAGAAAGAAAGGAAAGATGAAAAGAAAGAAAAAAAAACAATGAAAGGAAGCAAGCATGAAAGAAGACAGAAAGAATAGATAAGGAAAGAAAGGCAGTTACACAGAAAGAAAGAAACCAGAAAGAAAGACATAAAAAGACAGACATAAAGCAAGGCAAACAGAAAGAAAGAAAGAAAGAAAAAAGAAAGAAAGAAAGAAAGAAAGAAAAGAAAGAAAGAAAGAAGAAAGAAGAAAGAAAGAAAGAAAGAAAGAAAGAAAAGAAAGAAAGAATAAATGAATTAAGATAAAAGAAAGATCTTGTGAGCAAAGAAGTTAAGACAAACAAAAACAAAGAAGCAACAACCAAACACACAAAACGCAAATGTTGGCAAACACAACCAAATTCGCCACAAAGCAAAATCTGATCCGAATCCTTTGATAAACTTTCCCTTTTCTTTGATAACTGCTCTGTTGTACACCGCTCATTAAGTCATCCTTTCCGCAATGTCTGACGCAGCACTGAAGCCCAGACACTAAGGATTCAAAGAGAACAACAAAAGCATACACAACGAACAAACAAACAAAACTATCCCCATGCAAACAGGGCAATGGCCTAGCCTGATAATTCTTCCTTGTTTCCTCGGTGAGTGAGGTAGACAGTGCTATTATACAGACATCAGGCCGGCTAACCCTCACTCCGCTCAGCCAAGCGTGGTTTGCAGCAGAGAAGAGAGAAGGCAAATTAATGTGTTGGCTTTGGGTTTTACTGTTATTTTTGTTGTTGTAGTAATTATCGATTTGTTTTCCAAGTCTCTGTCTGTCTGTCTGTCTGTCTGGGCTGCGTGTATGCCACCTGTCTAACTGATAATCGTCTATCTTACGTCGCTCACTGAAGAATGATCTGCAACATAAACAGTATTTATTTATTTATTTATTTATTTATTTATTTATTTATTTATTTATTTATCATTAGCACCCATGTGATTTTTTTTACATCCAGTCCCCATGTGTATGCAGTTTCCTAAATTTGTCATCTGTTCCCACTGGCACACAATGACTTACCCTTTGTAAAAGCGGAACAGGAGTCAACGTGTGCACAAGATGGGGCCTTGGTTTATGATCTCGTCCGAAGTTCTATAGCAAACATGTGTGGCCTTTACTGTATTTAATATTCTTTCTCTCTCTTTTTTCTTCTCTTCTGAAGGTTAATTATTTCAAAGAGGCTTGCAGGTAGGTGAGTTTGCTCAAAAAAAAAAAAGAAAGAAAGAAGCTAATTCAACTTTCTTCTTAAATCATTAAATACATTTCTATTTTTATATAACTTTAAAATACAACATTTGAAGGAAATTTCTCATTAACAGTATACTCTTTAAAAAGAAAGAAAGAAGGAAACAAACAAACACAAACAAGCAAAAAAGTAAACAAAAAGCAAACAAACAAGCAAACAACAACAAGCAAACAAACAAGTAAACAAACAAACAAGCAAACAAACAAGTAAACAAACAAACAAGCAAAGAAAGAAAGTAAGTAAAACAAACAAAAAACAAACAAACAAAGAAACAAACAAGCAACCAACCAACCAAACCAACCAACCCAACAAAAGGTAAAAAGTTAGACCTGCATACACACAAACCAGTTCCGAAGCTGGAGTGCATCCATCCGTATGTTGCTGAGCGACTCAGGAAGGCAGAGGAGAGGAAAGGGCAAGGGGTCAGCAGGTATGATAACAGGAAGAGCAGTAATGTGCCCCCCACTGCCTGTCTTCACTTACACCTCTCACCGGTGCCAACACAGCTTATTATGTCTGCCTGATTTAGGGCCGCCTGTGGGGGTGGGGGTGGGTGGGTGCGTTGGGATGCGGGTGGGGGTGGGGGGGGGAGGGGAGGTTCGTGGTTGCGTGGGTGGAAAAAGAAAATAGAGTAGATCTATAGATTTTTAAAGAGAAGTGTTGAGTTTGGAGGCAACAAGAAAATAATGAGTGATTAGTTAGAGGAGTCTGTTGTTGCCTGCCTGTCTGATGTCTGTTTGTATGTCTGTCTGTGCTTTGTCTGTTGTTTGTCTGTATATCCTCCATCTCTGTCTCTGTCTGTTCTTGTTATTGTCTGTCTCTGTCTGTCTGTTATGTATTATGTCTGTCTGTCTGTCTGTTCTCTCTTCTATATCTCTTTATCTTCCATATAATGCTGCGGACATAAGTATTTTCTGTGTCTCCCAATTTATTTTTGATTTCAATAAGCTTTCATGTACATTATTTACATTCAGTTTTTAGTCTATGTGTTTTTGTAGAGAGAGAATAATTTGTTCTTGACACACAAAGCCTTCCCTCGAAGGACAAAACATATTTCAGGTGCGACAAAGTACTGTGGATGAGCATGGTATTGAGTGTATGTTGGTGAGAGAGAAGAGAGAGAGAGAGAGAGAGAGAGAGAGAGAGAGAGAGAGAGAGAGAGAGAGAGAGAGAGAGAGAGAGAGAGAGAGAGAGAGAGAGAGGAGAGAGAGAGAGAGAGAGAGAGAGAGAGAGAGAAGACATCACAGAGTAAGGAGATATTAACGAGATAAATAGTGATTTATTGAGGGGCCGGGTAGGATCGAATCAAGCAAGTGAAATATGTGTCAAAAATTGTATGCATGGCACGTGAATGTGTGTGCATGTCACACACCCACACACAGATGTACACACACATACATGGATGCAGGCACGCAAGCACACACACACACACACATACAAACACAACACACACACAAACAACAACACGCAACACACAGACACACAGCAACACACACATCAACAACAACAACAACAACAACCACTGGCATGCTTCCGTCCATGCGTAGCTGAGGCGACACAGGAAAGGCAGACCTAGAGGAAAGAGGGTACGGGGTAAGGTATGATAATAGGCAGATGAGTGATGTGCCATCCTGTGCCTGTCTTCCTGACACTAGACACTGGTGCCAACAGACCCCATTATGTCTGACTGATTTTTCTGCCTACTGTGGTGTCTGGTGGCTGTGGGGAGAAAAGCTAGGTAGATAGGATGCTGCGGTGAGAAAGGTAAGAAGTCTGTGTTCGATGATGAAATGTAGGGATGGCTGGGGTTTTTTGGGGGAGTACACTGGATCAGGGAATGTGAATGGATGCTTTCATGCACACAGATTGACACATTCTTGCATCTGTGTAGAGATACAAAGGTGGGCACACAGACACAATGACACAAATACAGATACATACACACAGAAACATACAGAAACACACACACACATACATTACACACAACACACATTATATATGTATATATATGTATATATATTCAATATTAATATATATTTATACATATATATGTATATAATCACATAATTATACACCTGTATATAGATTGATGGATAGATAGATAGATAGATAGATAAGATAGATAGATAGATAGATAGATAGATAGATAGATAGATAGATAGATAGATAGATAGATAGATAGATAGATAGAAGATAGATAGATAGATAAAGTGATATAATATGATAGAGATGATATCCCCGCGTGTGTGGGGATAAATAAAGTATAAACTGTCAAGCAACTTTATAGCATTGCAAATTTTACAATAAACATTAGAAAGAAAATTTCCCACTTTTCTATGAAAAGATTTCTGGCAGGTAAAAATGACCATCTTTAGTAATATGGCACCATAGTACTAATCCACAGAATGAGAAAAAAATCCGTCCGCTGGACCATTCCAGGAAAGTGGAGAGGGGGGGGGGGGTTGATGGTCTGCTGCAAATGTAACCGCTTGCCCTCCATACTTAGTTACCCAGGCTTTACACTTTAGAGCCTAGAGCGCAAATCCGAAGTCTTCCGAGACTGATGGATGCCTGCCTACTAAAATCAAAAGCGTTCTCTATTCACAAACAGCAAGGCACATGACTGAGCAAAAGTAAATGCTATGAAATAGACAATAACAACTAATCAATATTGAGAGAATCATCTGGAAAACTGGAATCAAGAACTGGGGATGGCATAGCCGGGTGGTCAGAGCGTTGCGTGTTGCACCCGCACTCTGTTGACCAGGGTTCGAGCCCAGTTCAGAACCCAATACCGCGACGTTTGTTTAAAGGGAATGTTCCCCTGGAGTTAATGTCACAATCGACTCCACTCCCCCGAAAGTCCTTTGGATGAGACTAGAAATCGAGCTTCATGTGTGAACGCACGCAAAACATCTCTTACACCCGTTAAGACCTGTGACCAACGGCAATGGCTGACCTTTTGTTCTTCACAGAGTATGGATCTGTAAGACCCATAGTGTAGGAATAATTTATGGGAGAACACACACACGCACACACACAAGCACGCACGCACGCACGCACGCACGCACCACGCACACGCACGCACACACACAGATACTCGCACACTCACTCACTCACATCTTGCACGCACGTTAAAATCTGTTCCGCTTTTCGAAAGGGTAGGCCAATTTTGTGTACGAGTAGGAACAGATGAAACATTGTACAAAACTGCATACACACAGGGACTGGATGTTAAAAAAGCACATCCATTTGTACTCGATATAAAAGAAAATAAATAAATTAGAAATAAATTTTAAAATATAAAAAATTCATTACACTTCTGTGAACACGTTATCCGCCTTGATAACGATATGATACCGATAGGTAAAGGTAAAGGTGTCCCATAACATATGTGGTCATAGGGGAGCGCGGCATCAGAGACCCAAGCTTCTCTAGGGGCCAGCATGTTGAATGCGGCGCCCATTCCTCTCCCTGGCTGGCTTACCTTCCCTGACCCTAAAGAGGGCAGGTAACCCATTTACAGCTGGGTGAACTTGGGGGACTATACTGAAGCCAAGGCACGCAAACGGTCACCCATCCAATTGGTAACCACGCCCGATTGCTGCTTAACTTTGACTTGGGGAAAGCGAGTGCTCTGACCACTGAGCCATCTACCCCCATGATACCGATTAATGGCTCTAAAGAAGTACATCAATAAAACTCCTTCATGGTGAGGTTATGGATTCATGTTGGAAAGAAACCTTTACATATGGGTGTATTTAGCAAATAGAAAAGCATTTCAGTAATGATCCCTGCCTAATAGTGGTATGTGTGTATGTGTTGTTTTTGTATGTATGTTGTTGTATGTGTGTATGTAGTATGTATGTATGTATGTATGTATGTATGTATTTGTATGTATGATGTATGTATGTGTGTTGTTGTGTGTGTGTGTGTGCGTGGTGCGTGCGTGCGTGCGTGGTGCGTGCTGGTGTGTGTGTGTGTGTGTGTGTAGTGTGTTGCGACCTTCTAAATTAAAAATCTTTATTTATTTATTTATCCATTTTTTCTTTCTCTCTTTCTTTCTTTCTTTTTTTTTTATTTATCTATTTATTTATTTTTCATTTATTTATTTATTCATTTATTTATTTATCTATTTATTTATTTGTTTGTTTATTTATTTATTTATTTGTGAACGGCTGCATGTGTGTGAATGTTTCGAATGCAAGCGCCTATGATTTGTTTGCTTTACAATTTTCAGCGCCATTTAAGTTCCATAACTGATAATCATAACCATTATATTATATTATTGCAATCATCCATCATCATCATTCATCATCATCATCATCATCATCATCATCATCATCATCATCATCATCATCATCATCATCATCATCATCATCCCTCTTGTTTCTGTTCTTCTTGTCTTCTGTTTTTCTTCTTTTCTTCTTCTTTTCTTCTTCTTCTTCTTCTTCTTCTCTCCTCTCTCTCATCCTCTCCTCCATCCTCATCTCTCTTATCTCCTCCTCATTCATCATCATATCATATCATTATTATTATTATTATTATTATTATTATTATTATTATTATTATTATATTATTATTATTATTATTATTATATATTGTTGTGTTTTGTTTTTGATGTGTTGTTATTGATGTTGTTATTGATGCTGTATTTATGTTGTTTTGTACTTATATTACAATATGTTTATTTTGTTTTCCTGTTCTTGTTATCGTTAATATTATTATCATATTATCATCATTTTATATATCCATATAAAGAAAGCACAACACTCACCTTGTACCGAATATTTCTTCCCAAAATATCCGCTTAATCCAAGCATGGGTCGTCACAAACATACATAAGTCACTTAAACAAAGTAAAAGATCTTCCAAACCAATCCAATTTTATCACCACATTTTTCCTATACTACTAGTCCTCTGTTCTATTTAAAAAAAATTTTAAAAATAGCCAAACCAAGAATCTAACCCAAGATCAGCATCATACAGAGAGTCTACTACACACAGGTGACAGACAGCTAGTGCAGTTCGGCTAATTCCAAGTACTTTGGTCTTGATTCATGCAAGCACCAGACTCATACGCTCAACGGGAAGGTTGCTTGCCTTTAGGTATAACAGGAAGAACTGCAAACACCGCAGTAGCCTCGGTTACTGAGGCGTCCTCTCTGGGTTGGTCGTGTGTGTGTGTGTGTGTGTGTGTGTGTGTGTGTGTGTGTGTGTGTGTGTGTGTGTGTGTGTGTGTGTGTGTGTGTGTGTGTGTGTGTGTGTGTGTTGTGTGTGTGTGTGTGTGTGTGTGTTGTGTGTGTATTTGTATGTGTTAGAGAGAGAGAGACAGATACAAGAAGACAGACAGACAGACAAACAGAGACAGATTGACAGAGAGAGATGAAGACAGAGACAGAGAGACAGAGACAGAGACATAGAGAAGGAGAGAAAGACAGAAACAGAGACAGAGACATAGTGTGTACGTGGACAGGAGGAAAAGGGAGGCATTCCATGTGTCTACACGCGCACGTGCACAGGTATATACAAAGGTAAAGAAAGTTGGCAGGCTGGGGCGGAAAATATGATGACAACAAGATGACTGACGCGATGCACCGTGCTCTTCTTTCCCTCTGCCTGCAGACAATGCTGCCAGCCAGCTACACAGCACCCTCCTTCTGGCTGCCGTATCCTGTCTGCAGAGAGGCCAGCTAGGCAAAACAAACCCTGTGTGTGTGGGGGTGGGGGGGTGGGGGGGGGGGGGTGTTTGTGTGTGTGTGTGTGTGTTGTGTGTGTGTATTTATGTGTGTGTGGCGTGTGTGTTTGTGTGTTGTGTGCGTGTGTGTGTGCGTGCGTGTGTGGTGTGTGTGTGTGTGTGTGTGTGTGTGTGTGTGTGTGTGTGTGTGTGTGTGTGTGTGTGTGTGTGGTGTGTGTGTGTGTGTGTGTAGAGATGAAAGAAGCCCCGTAAGAAGGGCGCAGTGTAAACCTTTGCTTTGAGCTTGCTGGTGGTGTTTTGGTGTATGAGATCGGTTGGGGTTGTGGGTTTTTTGGTTTTGTTTTGTTATTTTTGTTGTCTTAATATTTATTTCTGCCGGAATTCGTGCTGTGCACGCGTGCACACACAAGTATGCAGACAAAAGGATACAGACACAGACAGTAGACACACAAGCGCGCGCGCACACTACACTACACACACACCGCGCGCGCGCGCGCGCGTACATACACACATACGCACACACGTACCACCACTACACACACGCCACAGCCCCACGCAAGAGCACGCACGCACATACGCACATACAAACACACACACACACATATCGGGAAAGAAATGTCTAACTCAGAAACTACTAATTAGATACCAAGACTAGTAAGAGTTTTTCCACACCATTTGTGGGTAATATGGATGTTATAGCTGTAATGGCCCAAGAAGGAAGAAACTAGACCAGAAGGAAGTGACGGGAAAGAGAGGAACAAGGCAGAAAGAAAGGAGAGGGATAGAAAACAGAGAAGTTCTAGCACAAGATTTCCAAATTGTGGGAATAATAGTTACATTGACAGGTCCCTGGCATCCTCACAGGGGAAAATTAATGAGATGTGAAGGTTTAATAGTCTGACACAAACATTAAAAGAAACCGTAGCAAAGAGAAAATAGGACAGCGGAAGTTGACAGAAAAATTAATGTTTGGAGAAAAGAAAGGTACAGCACAGAGTTGTTACTGCATCTTCTGGAAAAATACAGGTATAAACGGAACCCGTATACATGAATTGTACCATTTCAGAGATAAAAGAAATTCGTTGTTTTGTAAGATGAAAATTGGACCAAAATATAACATAAGAATATGGTATAACTTTGAGCTTTCTACATCAGACCTGGTTGACTGAATAACATTTGGAGGTGATGCAGAATTTACGAATGCACGGTAGGGGGGGGGGGGTATGAAATGCTTTCAATCCTTTTATTGTTAAGCTGTAATATGGCACATGCCATCAATCAATGAATAAACGATGATGTGGAATTATTCCTAACCTTCTGCCCTCAATGGCAAAGTTAAAAAACCGACCAGCTGCTATAGCATGGTGGTGTGCGCGTTGGGTTACAGACTGAAAGGTCGTGAGTTCAAATCCCCAAAGAGTTATAGGGATTTGTTCGTACTCTGGCAGTGTTTGGCACGACTTTTGGGAAGACTGCGACCACACTGTTGAGCTTCATCCACTTTACGAATGCGATTTGGAGACTGTTGCTCAAATTACCTGTCAAACACTGCTGTGTTTCTCAGGCCCAACTGACACCTAGATATATTGTGACCAGAAGCAAAGAGTTCAGCCCTGCCAAGTAGCCTCAAAGCACAAACAAATCCATAGCAGCGTGACTGATCATCATGCAATACAAGAAAATTGCCTCTGAGTTGGTGGCCCCTGTTGCTCTGGTCTCATGGTGACCCCAGTTTTCGGTCTCCACGTATACTTCTGTGCCGGTGGTCAATTTGTATCACAGCCTCCGGGGTTAGAAGTTTACGGGAGTAGGTCGTTGGAGGGACGGTGTAATGATCGCTACCCAGATGGGCGTCTCACCCAGTCTGAATCCTCGACTGAGCTACCCCACGGTGACCTGACACTGATGGGCTCCCTAGCCCTGTGGATTCCGTCTCTAGAGAGGTGACATGACGAATCTGGGCAAAGCTATGACAGAGAGATTGAAATGAGCGTTGTTGGAATGGCAGGGCAGAGACGTCAAAGAAGATGAGCGCAGCACCACCCCCCCCCCCCCCTATACAAACAAAAAAATCGCATGCACAAGTGGACGAGATGGTAAAAACAAGCACATGAGTACTTAGTCCATCACCCTCGAAATAAAAGAATACATAGGTAAATAAATAACTTTTTTTTTATTTTGAGAAATAACTGTTCCAGCCAGTTTATTGCAGAAAAATGTTGTGACTTATTCAATGCACCATCTGGAAATAAAAATTTACAGTTCTACTTGAGTTTGACTTCACACACACATAAACACACACACACCTCACACAACAACACAACACACCACACAACACACACACCACACACACACACACACACACACACACACACACACACACACACACACACACACACACACACACACACACACACACACACACACACACACACACACACCACACACACACAGAGTAAACAGGCTAGTCAACGATATGCTCCTAATTACGCACCAGCTCAGCAATGTCATGATTGTCTGAGAACACAACAGAACACGGCCTGTCTCTCAACTGATAGGATCAGACAACAGCATTCTCCGAGGAAAGACATCAGCCGCTCATCTGCATACAGTCTGGAGAGTCACTGGACTCTGAGAAGTCAGCGTAAAACATGGATGGTGAATCGGTGGTCTAGAGGTAACGTGCTTGTCTTGAAGTGAAAAGTCTGGGTCGGAATGTGCGGTGGTTCGTATCCGTTTAGGCCCAAAACTGTTCCTCCATCCATTAGACCATGAGTGATGGTCTGGGTACTTCGGATGAGACGAGAAACCGAGGTCCTACTTGTTACACATCATTATTTAACGCACGTAAAAGAACCAACGGCAACAAGCGGGTTGGCAAAATTCTGCAGAAAAAAGCCAATCTGATAGGGAAACAAATACAGCTGCAGACAGGAAAAAGACAAAATAATGTGGCGCTGCACTTTTGGTGGCGCGCTCTCCCCGAGGAGAGTAGCCCGAAGTTTACGCAGGGTAATCTGCTGAGACATAAAGTGGTGTAAAATAAAAAAATAAGATAAAATGAAATAAATAACCTCTGCTGTCTGGGCTTTGGTTAGCTTATGTACAGTCGTGACGGACTGGTCAGCTAGCTTGGATTACATTGTCTGTTAAAATATGTGGGACAAGAAAGCAGTTGTTTTAGTGTGTTTTTTAATAGAAAGCATAAACACTGAAAGCCATAGTAAACAACGTGTGCGCGTGCGGCACCAGCACACACACACACATATACACGCACGCACCACACACACACACACACACACACACACACACACACACACACACACACACACACACACACACACACACACACACACACACACAAACAGAAGCTGCTCAGCAAAATCTGTTCCAAAAATGGGTAAAGGCTTTACAGACACGCCAAGGCGCTCTGTGCATTTGTCTGGTCACACAACTAATCATAGTCTCCCTGATCACCACAACACAAACACACACACACACACACACACACACACACACACAACACACACACACACACACAACACAACAAACACACACACGCAAACACACATACTAACACACACATATACTAACACACACACAGACTCACACACATCATTTTCCCCCAGGGTCAGTCGTTCAGTGCTCATCTGTAACCAGACTGCAGGGCTTTGGATGCTGAGAAGTCAGTGCACACAATCATGGCCTGCTCTGCCTCTGGGCTTTGACTACGAGTCGTGCAGTCATAACTGGCTGGTTTGCTAGGCTGGAGTTTGATGATATTTTATCATTTTGCCAGAAAAAAAAGGTTGGTAAAAAGCCGCAAGTTCTAGACACTATAAAGATGTGTTTGTTAAAGTGATTCTGTGCACACTATTGAAAAGCTAGAGAGACAACTGACTGACAGACATGTACACATATACCACACACACTTTATCTCTCTTTTTCTATGTTTTTCTGTCTCTGTCTTTCCGTCTCTCTCTCTATTCCTCTCTCGAACCAGACAGCTAGACAGGCAACAAAGACAGAGAGACAGACAGACAGACAGGCAGACAGACACACACACACACACAAACACACGAAACACACACATATACTGACGACAGACAGACAGACAGACAGACACACAGATAGATAGACAAACAGACAGCCAGACAGACAGACACTCACATACATACACACGCGCACACACACACACACCACACCTCACACTTCACCAAAAACAAAAATTACCCACAAACAAACAAACACTAATCCTCACAATAACCAAAAAAGCTACAGCGCTAAGAAATCATCCTTTTCCTTTTTTCTAAAGAAAAGCCAGCTTAGCAGAAGCGTGACTGTCTGACCACACAGGAACAAATCCTGGTCTGGTCCCCAGGGCTGATGCACTAAGACAGCAGCCTTCTCCAGGGAGGGGCAGTCCCCCAGTGCTCATCTGCATAGCGATACTGGAGGGGCTTACGATCCACAGAAAACCCTGGTGGAGGTGTGACCTCTGCTGTCTGGCCTTGCTGGCCTGTGTCATCATTACTTCCTGGTTAGGTTTTTTTTGGGTAGGTTTCAATATTATTATGCCTTTGGCCAGGAGAGTTGGGTAATTATTAACAGTTCTTGATACAGACAGTATACATTTGTAGTGCGGAGACAGACTGAGTGACCAGACACACAGACCCGCACATAGTGTGAACATGCGGACACACACACACACAGACACACACACACACTCACACGACGCACGGCGCGCGCCGCACACACAACACGCGCATGTAACACTCAAACATTACACAACACAAACACACACACCACAACACGCACAACACGCACGAGATCGCATAGTAATACACACACTACACACAGAGACACATACACAAATACACACGTCATATACACGTATATGCACCTGAGCAATCATTACTAGCTGGTTAGCTAGGTTGGCTCACACATTTTAAAGCAAGAAAGTTGCAGGAATGTATAGTAGTTTTGACTTGGAAAAACATGCACATAAATGTTTCAATGTGAGTGCATTAACACGAGACAGAAAGACAAAGACGAATGTACTGATATGGACACACAGAAAAAAAGGATGTGCATGCATACAAAGACACAACCACACGGCATACAAGCACCATCAAACAAACAAGCAAGTAAGCAAACAAACAAACAAAAAGACACAAACGCTCACACACATACTTATACATATATAGTACATGCACACAAACAGACACGACAGACAATAGACAAACACACACACACACATACAACATACACACACACCACACACACACACACACACACAACACACACAACACACAACACAACACACACACACACACACACACACACACACGCACACACACGCGCTACACATGCATGTATGTGTACGTGTGCATGCGAGTACTTAAGTGGAACCAGAGATAAAAAGAGAAAGAGAGGGATGGAGGCGAAAAAGCCAACAGAAGTGTGATTTTTACATCATATACTACCTACCAAAAACATTCAGTCTTTGCTATATAATGCATCCACAACAGAATCCAAACACAGACATACTTACAAACACATTATTTAGTAACAGATTAAAAGTACGTTTGGGAAAGGGAAAAAAATAGCAGTCAAACGCAAATATATCTTGCGCTCATATAAATCTATTCGCTTTTCGGAAGAGTGAGTCCATTCTGTACTGGTGGGAATAGATGACAAAATTGACAAAACTGCATACACACAGGGACTGATGTTAGAAAAGACATGAATGCTTTTCCATTATTCTCGAAATAAAAGAATGAATAAATAAATCGATAAAAAATAAATAAGTAAATAGAAAAAAAAAAAAAACGTAAGTGGTAGAAACTTTATATGCTGCTGAATGAAAGTACTAGGAAGGTGACTGACTGCCAGGCTCCCAAAGGCCCGGGAATGGTATGTCCAACTGCAAGCTGAATACCCGTACAACCGAAAGAGAGAAAGAGAAAAAAATCCCTCCATTGATAGGCTATGGCATTACCTCCGACATGTGCAACGTAGCAAGCGTTCATTTCCATAATGCCTGTGAGTGGCCATTTGACTTGGCAGGGCTTTTAGAAAAATGAGCATAGGACACAGGCACTGGCGCAAACTGCCGGGCAATCATTACTCACTCACTTTGGGGCGGCTTGGTCCTAACCAACCCTCAGTACATTTTCCGAATGGCCTGACATCAGTGACGTTCTTTACCTGAGTTATGTGCCTGCCCACTGCATTACGTGTAGGCGTGACACGTAGGCGCGCGCGCGTGCCGTGCGCGCACACACACATGACACACACACATGCACGCACAACACACACACATCCACACACACACACACCCGCACACACACACACACACACACACACACACACACACACACACACACACACACACACACACACACACACACACACACACACACACACACACACACACACACACACGGATGATACTATAAACCGAGGTTCCATGTGCGAACGTAAGCAGAGCATCTTGCACACACGTCAAAACCCGTTCCGCTTTTCGGAAGAGTAGGCCATTGTGTGCCGGAGGGAAATGATAACAAAACTGACAAGACTGCATACACACAGGGACTGGATATAAACAAAGTCACGTGGCTGATTATTCCATTAGCCTCGAAATAAAAGAATGATAATGAGCATAAACAAAACAGCCGGACATAGGAAAGAACGTATGAATAAATGAATGGATGAACGAAAATTGAATGAACAACGGAATGCTTCTTTTATTTAAAGACTTTTGACAAGGTGATTCCAGCCGTGAACAACGATAAAACTAAAGATAAAAGCAACTCTAATACTCATGTTTAACATCAAACTATTCAATTCTACCAACTGGTGATGCTATCATCATTTTCACAGCACCAACACGATCAGCTATTTTGCTATTGAAAACAGTTTTAGCATTATGGGTTTAGAAAAAAAAAATTCCATGAACTTCTCCCTCATGTTTAGTAAATGGTATCGGACAGTGGGGAAAAACAGTGTAGGATAAAAATCCATCATTGCATTTATAGACCTTTTGCAATCATTGTGTTCTTCACGAATTCAGTCTATGTCTTATGAATTTAAGATAGTAAGCTCCTATTAAATGAATATATGACATTTCCCCAAAAAAATTATTGAGGGGGTAGATTTTATCTAATAATGAACAAATTTCACGAGTTGATTATCTTAAATGCATAAAGTAGACCATGAAGAGTTCGGTGTTTGCAACTCGGTCACACACTTTATTCCAGTAGAGTTAACCCACATTCAGAGAGGGAACCCAGTTAAAAGCCAACAACAGTTTGAAGAGAGGATAAGTTATTAATACAACGCTGAAATCACCTTTAAAAATCCCCCCTCCTACAAAGCAGCATGCTCTTAAAACGGTAAACACATAGTCTAGAAACAGAATCTGGTTCACGACATCAATGAATGTCCAGCCTGGCTCCCTGTGGGAACACACACTACATCAGACACCATGCCCACCTCCAGTGCAACATGATAGCGGCGCCTTGCACCAACCGCACAGTGTTTATTTACATCACATTTCCGTACAGGCATCCAGCTGCAGAATTGCAATGCAACGTGTAAATAGCGTAATTCAGAGCAAGGAGCATTAGCCTCGGTACAGTTTGGGTGGTCATTCAGCCAGATGAGGGAAGTGTAGATCAGTTAGACAGGGCGGAATAGCTCAGTGGTTAGAATATCAAAATCCTTATTGATGGAACCAGAACATGTGGGTTTGAGTCTCCATTGGGATAATCTGTTTGAGGAAGTTTTCTCCTGAAGTTAGAATCAGTGACACTCTACTCCCCTCAGAGTCTTTTGGGCGAGACTACAATCCTAGTACCGAGTGTACAAACGCAGATAAAGCATCTTGAATGTACGACAAATTCCCATCTACCTATTGACAAAGAGGAGGCCAGCTAGGGCCGGTGGTGTGGGTGACACAAACATATCCATCATGTCACCATGCTGACCCGGAGAGGGATAACCTCTTCCAGTTTCATCTTGCACAGAAACATCGCCTGAAAAACAACAACATCGCAATGCTTCAACGATTCCTCAAGGTGTTGTGGGAAAAGTCAAACTAAATCAAGTCTTTTGTATGAGACGACAAACATGAAGCCTGTCTTCAAACGCTCGCAGAACATTTTGTGCACACGTTAAAACGTGTTCTTGATTTACAAAAGAGTAGGTCATCTGCGCCATAAGAATGGATGACAAAAATGATTGAAAAACCACATACGCACTGGACATCATCCGAAAGTCGGGAAACCGTTACCTAATGATGGGCAAAAGCGGTCATACATGCAAAGACATGACCCATAATGGACCTCGAAACTATAGCTGAGGAACGACAAAAAAATTAAGCCCAAACAAATCAAACAATGCTAAGCTTCAAGATCAGATTTTCACTGCTGGAAATTTGACAATTCTGTGATAGTTCTGTTTAATATATCATAATTCGTATAAAAACATGCAGACCGATAAAATGAATGCAAGTATTTCACATTATACACGTGAGTAAATGTGATTGTTTAACTTCATGATTTGAAAAAAAAACGTCAGAGAAAACATCTTTCATAAAAAAACCCACATCAACTGTTGATGACACTGCTTCCGCAAGATTTGAAAATGACTCCGAAGATGGCAAAACACTAATTTGCTGTAGTCACCACATTCTTGATAGGCAGAGGCTTCGCTAAAGTAAAAAACAACAACAACAAAACCCCAGACAAGGTTTGCAAGGCAGAAGTGTAACTAAGTGAACAAAACCCCAACAATAAAACATTGGAAGCAGCGTAGCTAAGGAAATAGTAAGGGAAAACCCACCCTTGGCGGAGGCTTTGTTGAAGTAAAAAAAAAAAAAACACGCAAGAAACACCAGGCAGAGGTTCGTTAAAGTAAAAAAAAAAACAAACAAACCCTAGGCAGCAGCTTATCTAAGTAGAAAAAGAAAAAAACAAACCCCCCCCTTCCAGGCAGAATGGATACTGATAAATCATTGTAAAAATCGCTTCATTTATTCATATCATCTCGGTTCCTCCACGTGCGGGTTACCAAGTGTCCATTTCCATATCTTGGAGCGGGCATCTGGCTTCACACTGCCTCCATAAACCTGCCAGCACTGCCAGGGCTTTGGCATCACAGCTTCAGCGCTCATCGCTCACTCTCTGCCTCGTTTGCCTCATCAGCCATTTGCAGAGAGAGCGTGTAGGGTCTTTTCTTTACGCGTAGGTGATTGAAAGTGATGGTTGTTGTATGTCATGTTAAACGCACATTTCGAGATTGAAAGGATAAGTAGTAATATGTGACTCTAATGAAATAAGAGATTAAATAAACTAGGTATAATATAATTTTTGTAATATATGGTATAAAACGAGTCAAAATTTCGGGAGATTTAGGAGGTTAGAAAACGAGTGAGTTAGAGTATGTTAATATATGTAGAACATTCTAATGAAAATGAAGTGAAATGGAATTATTTATATATATAAACAGAATGTGGTTTTTAATAATATTATATATATATATATATAGTATATATAATATAGATGTATAATATATAGATGGTATATAATATATATATAATATATATATATATATAATATAAAAACCCCCCTTCCAGGAAGTTAGTATTAACAGTTAGTAACAAGTTCTCTTAGCAGACAGTTCATTATTACATTGGAGAAAAGTTCAGTTGTAACGCTTCTTGTCTAAGACAGCTTAATGCCAATGACTAGTGTCGTCATAGAGCAGCAGCATTCTTGAAAAAAGATAGAAAACTTTATAGGTTTGAAAATAGCTTGAGCTCATATTCACAATTACTCCAAGAAAAAGCTTTTATCAGGAAGTATACTGTTAAAGGATTACACAGAGCTTGAGAATAAAATCCGTGCTCCCATATTTCAGCCTATTTTCTCGCATCAGTCTCTGGTTATTCATACTAAATGTACACAAACACTCCCGCAAACATTGAAATATTACACTCTCTGCTCCTTGTTCCTTCCAAGCAATGTTGATGTGGGCTGTACTTGCAACAGAACACCATGGCAAAACATAATCAACAGGATCGTGTGGTGCAGTGCCTCCTACAAACTGATCACAGTGACTCATCCAGGTCTGAATGAAGCAGCTCAGGTACCCAAAACATGTAGTTGGAGCATGAGGCTTAATGATTGCAACTTGAACATTTTCTATCAGATTTTCAATTTACATGAGAGCACACACAGACACACTGACAAAGACAGTCATACAGACACAGAAATACAGAGACACACGAAGACACATGCACACACAGAGACACACAGAGACACAGACAAAGACAGACAGACAGACAACACACACAACCACACACACACACACCACCACCACGCACACACACACACACACACACACACGCACGCGCGCGCGCGCACGCGCGCGCGCGCACGCGCTTAAACATACACACAGAGGGGAGAGAGAGAGAGAGAGAGAGAGAGAGAGAGAGAGAGAGAGAGAGAGAGAGAGAGAGAGAGAGAGAGAGAGAGAGAGAGAGAGAGAGAGAGAGAGACAGAGAGACAGACAGAAGACAGCAGACAGAAGACAGACAGACAGACAGACAGACAGACAGAAACACAGACAGACAGACA
Source organism: Stramonita haemastoma (assembly GCA_030674155.1). Taxonomy (NCBI): domain Eukaryota; kingdom Metazoa; phylum Mollusca; class Gastropoda; order Neogastropoda; family Muricidae; genus Stramonita; species Stramonita haemastoma. Next base: position 83,336,898 of record CM060318.1, on the reverse strand, counting down.
GACAGAGACAGACAGACAGACAGATACAGAAAGCGAAAGAGACAGAGACAGAGGGACAGAGAGGAACATAGATTACTCATTTCTGTAGAATCAGTGAATACAAACAAATCTAATTTTCATCACTAACAAAACAATCCCCTATCTCTTTAGTTTTACAAAAAGAACGGCACTAACTCTTAAGAGAGAGCACTTAGTTCTGTGAACCCGATTGTTGAAACGATACAGAAAATCAGACCTCGCCCTTTATCCATAACAATGAAAAATCGCTTTCACCCCATGATGGATCGGTAGCTTTGCAAAATACAGTCAGAAAAAAGCCTTGCCTCCCATGGCAAATTACGCGCTCATAAATCAGGGAGAGAATCTCTCTGCCGTCATGATCTGACACTGCAGCTTACCGAGAGGCCATTTGCATAATGTCTCCAAGCAAGCATTAGGCTTAGCACAGCTTCCCAAAAAACTGCCGACAACTATATCCCAGGTTTTATTACCAACAACATTAGCAGTTATTGTTAATCTAAGCTGGGATTTAGTTCATTGGTGACTATAAAGAAAGGCAATGCAGGAGCATGGGATTTAAGATGGACAACGCATATATTGTGTGTAGCAGGCATGAATGCAGGTATGCAGCCGCGCTTACACGCAGAGACAGACACACAGACACACAGACACACAGACACACAGACACACAGACACACAGACAACAGACACATATTTTGACTTTGACTTTGACTTTGACATTGACACACACACACACACACACACACACACATACACACACACACACACACACACACACACACACACACACACACACACACACACACACACACACGAACACACACATACACACACACGAACACACACATACACACACACGAACACACACATACACACACACGAACACACACATACACACACACGAACACACACATACACACACACGAACACACATATACACACACATGAACACACACATACACACACACGAACACACACATACACACACACGAACACACACATACACAAAATCTACTTTACTACCCTACGTGACCATGGATCTTCAACTGCCATCACTAAACAAGAAAAAAAAAACTTTCACAGAAAAGAAATACTAATCCTTGGACAAGGTACTAATCCATCCAAATCGATCTCAAAATACTCAATCCATATTTTCACTCATAGCACTAACAATACAAATGCTCTCATGGCGTGATGTATTGGTAGCTCTGCCAAAGTCAAGGCACTTCTCCACTCTCCACAGATTAGAAACTCATAAACCAGAGAAGAAATCCCTCCACGGACATGGCTTTACGGCAATGCCTCCACACGTAACCTGCACGATTCTTCATTATTTTGCATCCTTCCTGTCTTTGCCAGGCATCAGACTTAAAACTGTTTCCGCAACTTTGCCTTTAGAATGCATGGTGTGTTGCACACAACTTTGGCAATCATTATTCACTTAAACTTTGTGTTAGTCTGTCAGTAGATTTATCGGAGGTCTGTACAGCAGCCTAGTTTTTGACATGGGCGAAGTGTAGGTTGTACATGGTGAGTATGCACACAGGCATACAGACAGACAGATAGGCAGGCAGATACTCTCACTAAAGCATACATGATCACTCGAACACATACACGTACGCGCACATACGCACTCACACACATAAATAGATGTACACACATGCATATATGCATGCATGCATGCATGCATGTATGTATCACATACATACATACATACATACATACATACATACATACATACATACATACATACATACATACATACATACATACATACATACATACATACATACATACATACATACATACACACATATATACGCGCGCACACACACACACACATACACACACACACACGCACACACACAATGTGTGAGTTAAAAACAAGCTATGTGCACCTGGTTCTAAATCATTAAGTTAAAAAAAGAAATCTCTAAATGATGCCTAGCTTTTTTCAGATGACACACTCTTCAAAAAAGCCCCACAATATATGTCCACACATTGCTGTAAAACTTTCCAATATAACTTACTGGATACAAGTAATAGATAACACACCATTCTCTCCACCATTGAAATACGATATCAGCTCTACTTCCTGCCAGCATTAAAGTGTTTTCATACTTTGTGTTTCTGAAAAGGCATCCCGCCCCAGACAGCCATTGGAAAACATGAATAAAATTGTTTAGAATAAGGCCGTGCAACTTCCATAAATAGTCTAAGCTGATTCAGCCTGACTTGGGTTGGCCAGCCTGCCATTAGCAAACTGAAGTTGAGGGCAACCCATCAATGTTGCATTTTTCCTGCATTTTATTTTTAAAGAAAAAAATATACACGACAAGGATAGCGTGATTGAGGTGTTGAACCAATAGACGTAGAGAAGAGATGTGAGTGGAGGAGAAAGATTTGCACTAGCAGCCCTGAATAGCTCAGGAATAAAGCTTGTGCATGAAGGAGATATACAATGCGAAAAAAAAATTGCAAGTGTTATTTAAAAGTATAAGTAAACATAAAATATCTAATACCAAAACTTTGAACAACATCTTTGAAATAAAACACAGAGATTGCAGCAAAGGGGTTTGCTTTCTGAAAGTTTGAATATTTGACTTAAAATAAACAATAACACTAAAGTAATGCATACTTTGTGTGATTTAAAAAAGCTGTGATACTATGCGAAAATACTCACTATGTCACTAATTAATTGATTTGGTAGCGCCTAATGACAGAATTCTTTTGATTCAGAATGGATTCACATGAATTACACATACATTACAGAAAAGAAACACACACACACACACAAACACACACACACACACACACACACACACACACACACACACACACACACACACACACACACACACACACACACAAACACACACACACACACGCACATACACACACGTAGAAATAAAAGAATAAAGAAATAAATGAATAAATAAATAAATGAGAAACACACACAACTGACTGGATACACCTAATAAAAAGATACCATTCCCTCCACCAGGAGAAATAAGATACCAGCTCCTCCTTCTACTGACCATAAAGTGTTTTCATACTTTGTGTTTCTGAATTGGCATCTCGCCACAGACAGCCATTGGAAAACAGAAATAAATTAAACCAGGAAGGCCGAGCAATGTCCATAAATTGTCTACGCTTATTCAGCCAGACCTCAGTGGGCAGTCTAGTTATACACATGCTGAAGTTGAGGTACAGCTTCTTTGAAGGCAATTCATCAGTATAGTGTTGAGCTGGCACTTTTCATAACAATATTCAACACAGAAAGACCACAAGCCCAGTAGTTACTCTAAACAGTGTAAGTAAAAATGAACATAAAGACATATATAATGACGGATAAAAAGATTGTAAGTATTTTCTTTAAAACTATAATAAGCCATGAATAACTCATCTCAAATTCAGAGATATACTATTGAAACGAAATACATAAAACAGCTGCATAACACTTTGTTTCTGAATGTTTTTGAAATATTGATCTAAATCAAGCTATAACACTAAATGTGACTACTCACTATGCGATTCGTTATTTGCTAACCACACACACACACACACACACACACACACACACACACACACACACACACACACATACATACACTAACACACACACACACACACACACACACACACACACACACACACACACACACACACTGGTATACATTACAATGAAACAGTTGATCTTTTAGCAAAAAATGGGGCAAAACAATTGATAGATGTGGAAAATTTGACACTTCATTTGTCACTACAAGAATGTTATCAGATTGTG
>CM060318.1:83270593-83330593 GCA_030674155.1 Stramonita haemastoma | reverse complement strand
ACCCAGTTCAAGCCGTGCGTGAAAAGGTTGGAATAAGTTTGTGTGATATTACAGGAAACCACACAATGAAGCCAGAACTCCAAAAGGTACAGCATTGTAGACATGACTGATTAATAAAAAAAATGTTTGTTGATGAACAATGTGAACAGCACAGCTAGTCTCAAACACATCCCTTTCTCGCCACTCCACACGTCAACAATCTGACCAAACAGTTGCCATTTTAGTACATAAACTAACAAAGGATAACTATATCTCGGCTAAAGAAAATCAAAGCAAAGATAGTGTACTCGCATAGATGATGCACGCGTTTATTCAAAGTATTCAAACAATGCTTTTCGTTCCTCGGCAGGACGCTCCAAAGTTTACCAAAGGCGAGATGTTTACATATGCGACAGTTTGTTCCCATTAAGGTAGCCACGTCTAGACTTCAGGGATGATGTCTGAACACGATACCTATATGCATGTGATTTTTTAATATATAATTTTTTATTTTGTCGCATATATTCTTGCTGCCAAGGCTGTTCAAAGAGTTAAACAGGTTTTACTTCAACGCGTCAGTGACCGTTTGCGCGCCTTGGCTTCAGTACAGTCCCCCCAGTTCACCCTGTAAATGGGTACCTGCCCTCTTTAGGGTCAGGGAAGGTAAAGCAGCGAGGGAGAGGAGATGGGTGTCACCTTCAACATGCTGGGCCCTAGAGAAGCTAAGATCTTTGATGCCTCGCTTCCCAACGACCACATAGGTTATAGGGCACCTTTACCTTTACACACATAAATTAGATAAACTGTTCATCAGGGATCTGATACAACAGTTCTCCCCACGTCCTACTCTCCAATGTCTGTACATACAAGTACTCGAGGGAAGTTTTCTTTCTTTTTTCAGCTTGCCCCGAGCTGCTAGGGAGGAGAAAGGTAAACACAGTGCAGACGATGGCATAACAACCTCCGTGCAGAGTCCGCTGTCTGTTTGCATCTCACTCAGTCTCTGACGGTTCCAAGTGCGGGTGATCCAGGAGTATTATGATAGAAAACAAAGGCCCGCACTTCCTCCTTGAGAATGTTGGTGTTATGGCGGTAGATGATTTTATTATGTAGTTTCTACGACACGTAGATACGCATGCACACGTACATGAAAGCACGAGTGCAGGCACGAATGAATGCTCGCACGTACACACACACACACGCACGAACGCACGCACGCACGCACACACACGCACACACACACACACTCTCTATCTCACACACACATACACACACACACACGCGCACGCACCGCACACACACACGCGCACACACACACACACACACCCACACACGCCACAGACAGAATGTTTGCTAGGAACCCTGGATCGGTGTTACCCATGACTCTTTAGTTACACATCAATCGTACACTGATCCTTTCACCCATAAAATGTGAGGACCCTGCTGGGCCTACCATGAAATGACCATTGACATGGCTGTTGTCCTTTAAGCGGCGTTTCACCCCGGACAGGCATGGCAAAAATTGCTGATTCAGCTAGAGTGTAGGCAACAATCCAGTTTACATACACATCTGCTCAACCACGCAGAACATCATGCGCTTACGTTAAATCCTGTTCCACTTTTCGAAAGAGTAGGCCATCGTATGCCGGTGGAAACAGATGACATTACCAAAACTGTATCCACAAGAGGATTGGATGTAAAAAAAACACATACGAGTGCTTATTCCATTATCCTCGATATAAAAGTATAGTTAGATAAAATACATAAATAGATGAATAAAAAGAACCCAGAACTTTTGACATTAACCATTCAAAAGCTTCCTTGTGGCTGAGGCGTCACAATTATGCGATGAGATAGACTTTGGTGAGACCATCGGCAACTCTTGGGTTTTTTGTTTTTGTTTCTGGTTTGCTTGTTTGTTTGTGTGCTGGGGATTTTTGTGTTTGTTTTCTGGAAACAAGGTGCCCCAATTACGTTTTAAATTCATGTAAACATATACATGCATTCATATAAATGTGTGTATATCTACATATATGTATATTTGTATATGTATGTATGCATACATATGTGTGAATTATATATCTATATATCTATCTATCTATATCTATGTCTATATCTATCTATCTATCTATCTATCTATCTATCTATCTATCTATCTATCTATCTATCTATCTATCTATCTATCTATCTATCTATCTATCTATCTATCTATATAATATATATATATATATATATATATATATATATATATATATATAAAATTATATTTCACTCACAGAGTAAAAAGCTTTCAGAAAATTTGAAGAAAATGGATACAAGTGTTTGGAAAACTTCTTTGTGATCATCTAATGCATTTTTAAAAGTAGTCCAAACAGTATCTCAAGCATCAACCCTCCAGCAGGAGCCATGCTACGCAAAGATCAAACACACCTAAAAGATGGACTCCATGCTTGCAATTTAGACCATATTGGAAGCATTGGTATCTAGAGGCACACACCTAGGACAGTGTTTCCTTGAACTAGAGATGTAGCCATGGTCCTTTGCCATCAAGTATTCATGTGTATGTTGCCCTTGAACTAGCATCATACTCTTATAGCCATCATGAGAATATGACCCACACAATCTCAATCAGTTTTGTACATATAGAAGTTTATGTGATTTTATCACACAAAATGCAAGCAAACAGATTGGAAAGTATATGTAATAAACACACCGATGCAGACACAGACACAGACAGACACACGCACACATAGATAAAGACAAACACACACACACACACGCACACACACACATACATACGCATGCACGCACACACACGCACACACACACACACACACACACACACACACACACACACACACACACACGTGGGGTGCATGTGCAAATATACACACCCATGTGTAAATGCGGGCATACATCTTTTCTTACTGCTAGACAAATGAGAGCTTCAATGCAATAGAAAATGTTCATACAAATATTGTAAAAGACCTTCTGCTAAAACAGCTTTATGCGACAGAAAAGACTCTCAAACCCACCTGAATCAGTATGGAATCAAATTAAATTAAATCAAATCAAATTAAATCTAATCAAATTCTTTTATTTCGAGGATAATGAATAAGCACCCATATGCTTTTTTACAACCAGTCCCCATGAAAAAACTAGTGAAGGCTGCTGGACAATATCCCACATGGTGTGGATGATTTCTTTGCTCTGTCTGTCTGTCTGTCTGGGACAAGGTGCCCGCTCAAGGCCATTATGTAAATGACCAGTTGATGGCGGGGCTTGGGGGAGCCATTGTCAGAGTTTATCAGTGGAGGGAGCAGGGTCTGATGTATGTGTAGCTGGACAGTCCTGTTGCGAAAACTCTAGAGACTGCCAGCTTGCAAGATTTCTGTTTTAGAGGTGTTTGTGGGGTTTTTTGGCAGCACGGCTTCCTGTTGAGATTTCATTTTCTAGATGGTTCTAGCTATGCACTGTGTGTGGATTGTATGTTTTATACTGACATTCTTTTTAACATTTGTTTTTGTCCTTGGTCCTGTAACACCCCTAATTTTTAATTATTTTTTCTCTGTTTTATCTATTGTTTTGAAGCTTTGGAGCATCATGTTATCATGACATATAACATGGGCTAAAGATCTGAACTGATGTCTAACAATGGATTTGATCATTATGCCATAGATTTCTGCCTTGAATAATATTTAATGTCAATACATTGCTATTTTCACATAGCCAAAGCTGAGGAGATGGCCTTGATGTAAGGTTTCCCTCTCAGCTAAGTTAGAAGTGTCATGACAAGTTGTTTGACTGAGCATTATCCCACACCATTTCTTTATTTTTTTCTTTTGGTTTCATCTACTCTCTTCGTCTGCCTTCACTCCTTCTCATACTTTAAATAAAACAAAAACTTCTTTTTAGAATAAGAATGACATTTTAGTTGGGCAGGTGGTTGTGAGTGCCTGTGTGTTTGTGTGCTTTAAAGTACATGTACGTGTGCCATGCAAGCAAGCATTTGTTATTTGTTCATGTTTGAAGACATGTTTTTATGCCTTGATGCCTACATAATTATGCACGTGCATGTGTATATTTACACGTGCGATGCACGTGTGTGTGTATGTGTGTGCGCGTGTGTGTGTGTCTGTCTGTCTTCTGTCTGTGTCTGCATCAGTGTGTTCATTGCTTATGTTTTCCAGTTGTTAGCCTTCATGTATGTCTATCTAATTATGTCTGTCTTCTCAAACTTGTGTGACAAAAATACATAAACTTCTATACCTACAAAACTATTCTAGAATGTTGTTGGTCATATTCCCATGATGGCTATAAGAGTATGACGCTAGTTCAGGGGCAATATACATATAAATACTTGATGGCAATGCTTAAAGGACCACTGCCACATCTCTTGTTCAGGAAACACTATTCTAGGCATGTGCCCCTAGATACCTATGCTTGCAATTTGATCCCCGTTGCAAGCACATGTAGTCAGTGTGTGTATGTGTATGTGTGTGTGTGTATGTGAGTGTGTGTGTGTAAGTGTGTGTGAGTGTGTGTGTGTGAGAGAGAGAGAGAGTGTGTGTGTGTGTGTGTGTGTGTGTGTGTGTGTGTGTGTGTGTTTGTGTGTGTTAGTGTGTGTTAGTGTGTGTGTGTGTGTGTGTGTGTGTGTGTGTGTGTGTGTGTGTGTGTGTGTGTGTGTGTGTGTGTGTGTGTGTGTGTGTGTGTGTGTGTGTGTGCGTATTTGTGTTTGTGTTTACGTGATCTTTTGGTAGCGGCGCCCCCTGTAGGCTTCTGATGTTTCAGAGAATGTTTGAACTATTCTTAAAACGCATAAAATGAAAACATACGTTTTCAAATACCATATCCACTTTCTTCAGTTTTCCTGTCAACGTGTGTATGTGTGCGCAAGTGTGTGTGCGTGTGTGTGCGTGCGTGCATGCATGTATGCGTGCGTGTATGCGTGTGTCCGTGCGTGTAAGTGTGTGTTTATGTGTGTGTGCGCGCACGCGAGCGTGTGTGTGTGTGAAAAGATATATAACTGTCTAGATGTCTCTGCAAACTAGTTTTTTTATAGAGAGATATACACACTTTTCAGGTAGAAAATACATGCATGGAAACTATGCTTACAACGCCCGACGTAGTCAAAAACACAGGCAATTCTTTTCTGAAGCACAAGGATCCTGTTTTTCCTTCATAGAAGCATACAGTGCATTATGCAAATGGACAGCTGGGCTCAAGTCTGACTGAACCTGCCTCCTAGCTACTGTGCAAGAACTCTGGAATAAGTTGACTATTTTCTTAGTGACAGCTTGGGGCCAGACACCAGCCTGAAGCCTATTTTACATACATAGACATTTGATGCAGAAATGGGATGCTAAGCCACTAGGGATAATATTATATCCTTATACATTGTGCTCTCATCGTTTCCCTGTTCTTATATATGTTCTTGATGGTCACTACCCACCCGTCCCCCTCTGTCTCTCTCTTTTTCTGTCTCGCTGTTTCTGCCTCTGTCTCTGACTTTTTTTTTCTCTCTCTCTCTATCTCTGTATCTGTCTCTCTCTCTGTCTCTGTCTGCCTATCTCTGTTTCTTTCTGTCTCTGTCTCTGTCTCTGACTCTCTCTCTCCCTCTCTGTCTGTCTGTTGTCTCTCTCCCCTCCCTTTCTCTCTCTCTCTGTCTCTTTGTCTCTCTCTCTCTGTTTTTCTGTCTCTCTCTCTTTCTCTGTCTGTCTGTCTCTATTTTTGTCTCTGTTTCTCTATAATGTATCTCTGTCTCTCTCTGTCTCTCTCTGTGTCTCTCTGTCTGTCTGTCTGTCTCTCTCTGTCTCTAACACATACACAAACACATACAAACATATAACAGGCACAGGCATACACACATACCCACACGTACACTCACAAACACACACACACACACACACATTCACAAACAGACAGACAGACAAATAGATATACAGACAGACAGACAGACAGACAGACACACACACATACACACACACACACACACACACAAACACACACACACACACACACACACACACACACACACACACACACACACACACACACACGCACCGACATGCACGCACGCCCACAGGCTTGTACGCATTATGGACCGCGGGGGCAGCCAAGATCAGGAGTGTTATTTCACCTTCATCTTCGCTATCCAGTGACCTAGCCTAGCAGACCCGGTGGAACACCAATAAACATTTTGCAACCAGACTTCCCCACTCCTTGCACTTTTTGACTTCCCACTCCAAGTCGTTCCACTTAAGACCAGTCCACTCTCTGATGTTTTCTTCTCATTGTTTTCTCTTTCTCTCCATTTCCCACTCCCCACCCCCATATTTTTTTAACTGTTCCTTGTAGGGCAGTCTTGACCAGTCCAGAACTTTGCGTGAAAAGATCATTTATGTTGAACTAAATTACCAATTTACAGTAGTTGAGAGAGAGAGAGAGAGAGAGAGAGAGAGAGAGAGAGAGAGAGAGAGAGAGAGAGAGAGAGAGAGAGAGAGAGAGAGAGAGAGAGAGAGAGAGAGAGAGAGAGAGAGAGAGAGAGAGAGAGAGAGAGAGAGAGAGAGAAGAGAGAGAGAGAAAGAGACAGAGAGAGAGACAGAGAGAGAGACAGAGAGAGAGAGACAGAGAGAGACAGACAGACAGACATACAGACAGACAGACGGACAGACCGATAGACCGACAGACTAACAGACAGACAGAGAGGGGGGTAGTGACAATCAAGAAGATAGAATAGGGAATGGTGACAGCACAATATATAAGGATATAATATAATCATTAGTAGCTTGGCATCCCATTCATGCATCAAATGTCTATGCATGTAAAATACATTTCAAGCTGGTTTATTGCCCGAAGATGTCTCTAAGACAATAGCTAGCTTATTCAAGAGTCGAAATTCACAAAAATCACAAAAGAGTTGTCATAATATTGCCATGCTCTACTGTTTTATAGTGATGAGTTGGTCAACAACAGAAGAAAAAAAATCAGTCATCAATCACTGGCAATTAGGGGAAGAAAGAAACAGTAACACACTAAAGGCTATCAGAATTGAGTAATAAAATACCTCATAATTGCAGGCCTAATATTCCCCCAGAAAGTCATATCTCCACAGACTCTGCCATTCTGCCCAAAATAACAAACACCTCCAAATCTGAAGGCTTGCTCGCAATCTCTAGAGTTTTCCCCAACAGGACTGTCCAGCTACACATACATCAGACCCTGCTCCCTCCACTGATAAACTCTGACAATGGCTCCCCCAAGCCCCGTCATCAACTGGTCATTTACATAATGGCCTTGAGCTGGAACCTCGTCCCAGACAGACAGACAGACATTGATAAAAAAAAACCCCAAAAGATCCTGACAGATTTAGAAGATGGTCCAGCAGCCTTTTAATATTTATATATTTTTATATTTTATAAGAATTTATGTCACAGCAGATTTCTCTGCGTAAAATTCGGGTTGCTCTCCCTAGGGGAGTGCGTCACCACAAGAGCAGCGCCACCTTTTCATTTTTATTTTTCCTGTCTGCGATTGTACTTGTTTCCCTATCAGAGTGGGGTTTTTTTTCTACAGAACTTTGCCATGGACAACTCTTTTGTTGCTGCGGGTTCTTTTACGTGTGATTAATAAGTATGTGTAACACATGGGACCTCAGTTTATTGTCTAATCCGAAAGACTACACCCAGACCACCACTCATGGATGGTGGAAACATTTTAGACCCAAATGGGATTCGAATCACCACATGCCTAATGCATCAACCGGTATAAAAACATATTCTATTCAGCAAACCACCCAAAACACTAGCTAATCAAGAAAAGGAGTAGTAAACAAAAAAACCTGGCCTAAATCTACAAGAATATCCCCACAAACAGCTTTGGATACACCAGTAAAGAGTTTTCAGGGACAGACTATGGGGCCAAAGACATAAAGATAAACTTCGTGGCAACAGTTGTAGACACAGTGGTACATCCAGCTGTCTAGCACCTTCAGTACTAGCTGGTCTCTGTCACTTTCGAATGGGTAGTTAAGACACCAGAACACCTTTTGTGTTCCACTATGTCACCAATTTACAATAGTTGAGTGAGTGAGTGAGTGAGTGAGTGAGTGAGTGAGTGAGAGAGAGAGAGAGAGAGAGAGAGAGAGAGAGAGAGAGAGAGAGAGAGAGAGAGAGAGAGAGAGAGAGAGAGAGAGAGAGAGAGAGAGAGAGAGAGAGAGAGAGAGAGAGAGAGAGAGAGAGAGAGTGTATGTGTGTGTGAGTATGTGAGAGACAAGGCAAGGCAAGGCAAGGAAAGGCAAGGCAAAATTCTTTTATTCGAGGATAATAGATAAGCACTCATGTGCTTTTTTACATCCAGTCCCCGTCCCTTTCAGGGATAACATCAAGATAAAAAGACAGCCTCAACTAAAACAAGAACAGAGAGAGAGAGAGAGAGAGAGAGAGAGAGGAGAGAGAGAGAGAGAGAGAGAGAGAGAGAGAGAGAGAGACAGAAGAGAGAGAAGAAGAGAGAGAGAGAGAGAGAAGAGAGAGACAGAGACAGAGACAGAGACAGAGACAGAGACAGAGAGACAGACAGACAGACAGACAGACAGACAGACAGACAGACAGACAAACAGACAGACAGATAGACAGACAGAGACATACAGTCAAGAAAGGCGAATGTAGAGTGTACCAAGAAACATCACTGCTGACATACCATCACACCTCTGGAGTCACAGAAACGGAGATAGGATAAAGATTACAAAAAAAGGGAAAACACAGATAAAAGGAAAAAAGAGACTAAAAAAAGTAGCGCAACATCAGGGGAGAGTACTCCAGGGGTTGAGCTTGATGATGCTCTACAGACAGGCTTGGTATGGATTGCAGACACCCAAAGAGATCACTACTGCCGGGGCCAGAGGCTTAGATATCGTCAAAATATTACTGGGGTATGACGAAAAAACACTTGGGGGGGGGGGGGGGAGAGGATGTATTGATTGCGTTGCGTTTTGGGGGACCAGAGCAACGCAAAACTGTAAGAGAGAAGTAGAAGAAGGGAGGAAAGAAGGAGAGAGAAGAGAGGAGAGGAGAGGAGAGAGAGAGGAGAGAGAGAGAGAGAGAGAGAGAGAGAGAGAGAGAGAAGAGGAAGAGAGAGAGAGAGAGAGAGAGAGAGAGAGAAGGAGAGGAAGAGAAGGCTTGTTTTTTTCTAATTGTGTGATAAATGTTTCTTTCTTTCATGTGGTTTACAATCAGAAGCTGGAATACACAGAAACAGAGTCACAGAGATAGACGGGAAGAAAGAAATATATAGTCAGGAAAGATGAAAGTAGAGTGTACCAGGAGATATCCCTTCTGGCATATCATCACACCTCTGCGTCACATAAATTTATTTAGGATAAAAATGAGAAAACATAAACAAAATAAAGGAAAAGAAAACATAAATGTTAAGAGAGAGTACTCCAGCTTTATGATCTTCTACAGACAGGTTTGTATAGCAGAATCTGGTTTACCTTCAGCGTTTCTATAGTCAGATAGCTGAATCATAAATACAGGGAATAATGAGAGACTTAACACGGACCCTCGCTGTATTCCGATAGGACAATTAAAAGTTTCTATAAAATACATTTTTGAACACACACACACATGACAGCAATAAATTATAAATTTATTTCAAGCTTATCATGATTTTTTCACATTTTGGTTTTTCATATAAAAATTATTCCAAAGTTTTGTCCAGCCGAACAGAATCAAATACTTTTTTTTTTTTTTTTTTAATCTTTAAGAGCAATTCTTTGGCGTGAATTTCTGAATGATTGCCCATAATTCAAATATCTGGTTAACAGTGGAATGTTATTTTCAAAAACCTGCATGAATTTTAGAAATCATATTATTTTCAAGCCATTAGTTATTATAGTAGGCCTACTGTCTTCAAAATTGTTGTAGAAAATGTTGATATAATAGGATATATCCTATAAATGTTTGTGTCATGACGATCAGAAAATTTGAAAAAATAAAAAAGTAAAAGCGCAAACACCCCCCTCCCCCCCACACGTGGTAAAACATTAGCAACCAGCTGAACTAGACTAAACCTTAACTCTGAACAGGTGAACACTGTTGCTTTTCCCGTGCAAATCGTGTACTGCTGACGTGACCAGGGTGAATTCGTTCTCTTTTTTTTGTTCTTTGCTAGGCTAGCCTCCAATTCAAATGGGCCAATGACTTGCTTGCAGAGCGGACGCGTTCCCAGTTTGGGGAGAAGAAACCCAGAAGACTTGAACTTCAACACAGCGTTTTATGAAGATTTTGAAAAAGGCAGAACTGGTGAGTAGCTTGATTATGATTTAAAGAGTCATTGTAGTTTGGTTAATGTTTTAAATTTAAAAATAACCTTCTTTCAAATCTGTTTTACAACCACTACGAAGAAAGGGTGATGAGTGGAATGAGTGACGCAGTGTACTCACAACCAGGATCCCGGTTTAGTGTCTTTACGGTTTTAGTGGTGTCACTGACAAAAGGATTTAGTTGCCTTACAAGTTCAACGGTTTACAGTGCCATGAACCAAGAACTACTTGACAATGTCAAATTCGGTTTCTTAAAGCCATTCTCCCCATTCAGTTTTGCACTAGGTAAAATTTCCTAAGCAAGATTTGTCAGAGAAGGTGAAAAGTAAAAAAAAAAAATTAACAAGTTATGACGTATTTGTCACGGTTGTGCTATTTTTTCTTTATTCCTACCCTTGAGGTCGAACTAACCTGAATGTTGAGATTCTGTGCATGCATTTGTTTTCGAATTTATATTCCGCTTTTCAGTGGCGGCAGTTTTCTATGGGTGAAATTTGGGCTTTTTACAACAAAATTCTACCAAAAACGACTTATTATGTGGATTCTTCTACGTGACTATTGGCCCACCATTAAAATAAATACACTCAGACATCGGGGATAGCCTGGCACAGTGTACTGTACATGTATTTTTTATACGTTATATCTGTTCACAATGGCATACTCTTCGAAAGTCGGAACGGATTTTTAACACGAGTACAAGATTGAATGTACATTCGTACAGGGGATCTCGGTTTAGACTCATCAGTGGAAGTGGAGTTGCAACTGACGTAAAACTCCAAAGAAACAAATCCCCTAAACCAGCGTCTTGGTGGTGGTTCAAGCCTGCACTGGCAGATCACGAGCTAATTACTCTAACCACTTGGCTCTCTGCCTCTGTCCTCATACTCAGTCAAGATGTTCAGCTGTTACCCATCTTATATTAAATTTTAATATCAAAAAGGAAGAGCTACAAAACGTTCAAATCAGATTTTTGTTCAAACAATATGAATATTTAATGGGGGACATGCACCTTTACGATTAAGGCTGCAGATGGAAATCGTATATTTCATACGTGTTTATGCCTTTCTGTTCAGTAGATGTTGGGTAGTGCTGACCAACACAAAGTTTACCATAAATATTATATACATATAGTTATATCATTTATACATATATCCTCTGTGTGTGTGTGTGTGTGTTTTATTTCCACGATTATAGAATAAGCACTTATGTGCTTTTTTACATCCAGTCCCCATATATATGCAGTTTTGTAAATTTGTCATCCGTTCCCACCGGCACACATTGGCCAACTTTTGAAAAGCGGACAGGTTGAAATGTGTGTGTGTGTGCGCGCATGTGTGTGTGTGCGTAGGCGCGTGTGTGTGTGAGCGCACGTGCGAGTGCCAGTGGTTTCGTTTCTTGGACTAGCCTATAAAAATGAACAAAAAGAATAGGACGAAAATAAATATATAAACAAAGATAAGAACTGAGCCTAGATAACAACACAAAAAGGAAGTGTTCATATTTTCTGCAGTCAATGGGAGCAGACAGCTCACTCGAATTATAATCTGGTCGGAGGTAACTTGAGATGTCAGATCACAAGCTCAGTGCTCTACCAGCTTGGCTACCCCCCCCCCCCCAAATAAAATTATGAAGATTTAATACTGGTGTGGTATATGTTCATGTAATTCATATTCCCTGGGTGTTTTTCCCGTTCCTTGGCTACAGCTCCCGGGTTCACCATTAAGATTTTTTGTGTATGCGACCGTTTTCCCCATATTAAGGCAGCTGTATTAGGACTTCGAGAATGGTGTCTAAATACACTTGATCAATTGCGTTAAAAATCAATTCATTCCACTGGCACAACATGACCAACCGTTTTGAAAGGCAGGGTGGGTTTTAACGTGTGCACATGGTCTGCATGCATTTGCACACAGGGTCTTGGTTAAAAGTCTCATCCAAATAGCTCGGACATTTAGCTTGATTTTCTTATCCGACTGTGAAGACAGAACAAGGCTGGAAGTCGAACCCCAGAACTTTACAGCTTACTTGTTAGGCAGGTGAAAATCTTAATCATCCTACAACCTTCCCTCTTTAATGCTTTTCAGGTCATCTTTGGACTGCAAAGAAAACCAGTCAAGATTTTTCAAAGGGAGCAGACACAAACCTGCCACCCTGATACGCATGAGGGAAGACAGCAAGACTTGATCTGTAGCAGTCCAACTGATGATCATCATGGTCTCTTACCATGTCATCAGATAACATGGTGAGTGAAACATTCTTTTTTATTCATTATATTTTATTTAGGTGGTTGAGGGTGAGGGAACAACAGCCTAAGTGGTTATGGCGCTAGAATGGGGACTTACACCAGGGTTTCGAGTCGCTAAAGAGCATTTATAAAGGGATTTTTCCACCGAAGTTAACATCATCAATACCGACTGAACTCTCCATAATATCTTTGGATGAGACTTTGACGCACGCAACACATCTTGCATACATGTTAAAACCCTTTACGCCCTTCAGAAGAGTACGCTGATTGGTGCTGGCAGGAACGCATGACAAAAGTAAAAAAAAAAAAAAAAAATAACGCATGCACACTGTTTCTGTTAGACATCCCCAAAGTTGAAACCAAACTGCCTTGATTAAATTGTTGGCAAAAGCGGTTCATAAAAAATCTAACTTGATCTCTAGCCAGGTATAAAAGTAAATGTTTTAAAAGGTGAAATAACTCTATGGCAAGAAGAGGCCAGGTGAGCAGTAATTCTTGAACGAATTATTTGTTGAGAAAGAATATAATTTAGAGATCGGGTTAACATAAATGACAATCGCATTTTTTAAAAATCAGTAAACGTGGAGCTGTAATAGATTTTTTTAAAAGAGTGCAGTACGTCTGTTTATTTGTTTGATAGTTTTATCGCCTTACAAGATCAATCGCCAAGGGAACAAACATTTTTCCCTTTTTATATATTTTTTTAATCTCGAGCATAATGGAATAAACACTTAAGCGCTATTTTCACATCTACTCCATGTGTGCATTCAGATTTATCTGTAAGCAAAACAGTTGTATGCTACTACAATCTTTAAATGTAGGCAGGGGTGTTTTGTGAGTTTACATGCTAAAACTTTTGCAGCATTTTTAAGTGGCAACAATTTTACTGCATTCCAACCAGGACCTGGGAAAAAAAATGTTGTTGAATAGGCTACACAGATATTCTAGACTTTTGGGGAAGGGATGGCATAACCTAGCTAGTGGTTAGAGCGTTGTGCTCGTGCTCTGATAGCCTGGGATCGAGCCACCACCGAGGCACCGTTTGAAAAGATTGTCCTCCGCAGTTAACATTTGCACCGACTCCACTCCCCCGAGGTCTTTCACAGCAGATCGAGACCAAGGTGCCTAGTGCGAATACACTCGGAACATCTTGGGTATATGTTAAAACCGTTCCAGCCTTTCGAAAGAGTAGGCCACTGTGCCGGTAGAAATGGAACATTTTTTTTAAACGCATGCTCACTGGTGTCGTGTTTAGACATCATTCCCGAATTAGGAATGTGGCCTACCTTTACAATAGGCAGAAACCGTTGCATACGCACGATCGCACGATTGAACCTCGGAATTCTAGTCGTGTAACGAAAATAAAAGATTTTTCACAGGACATGATGAACTGATTAGATAACTATTCCATGCCTTAAATTAAAGTTTCATTAAAAAATATCAAGGAAAGATCGTGGATATGTATAAAAGGAAAAATGCAATTGACTTATACCGCCACCATTTACCTGACTAGGTAACCTTTTCTAACTAGGCTAAAAACTTTACAGCAAACCCTCCTGTTTTACCCGTAGGTATTTTGATATAAACTACATAGTAGTTTTGTGTTTTTTTGTCTCCAGGTCTTCTTCACTATCCCTGACCACCTTGCTGCAGGCTCTGGAGACGCCAGCACCGCGATGCCGGAGCACAAGATCCAGTGAACTGTCCTTACCCACATGACTTGACCTGGCTTGAGTTATGTTACGGGACTGAAGGATTGAAGTGCGTAGTATGGGAGATGCTTTCACATTATACTTTGAATGCAAACCTTCATCTCTGTGGGGGTAAAGACCTGAGAGACAAAACCCTGAAGGTAGAATTCTGTATGGAAAACCTACAGAGCCTGAAGGGTAAATTCCTTTAGGGAAACCTACACAACGAAAAAAGTAAATTCCTTTAGGGAAAAACTACACAACCTGAAAGGACATTCTGAAGGGAAACCTTCACACCCCTGAAGGGTAAACCCAGCCTGAAGGAAACCCACCAGCCCCTGAAGGGCAAACCCGCCAGCCCCTGAAGGGCAAACCCACCAGCCCCTGAAGGGCAAACCCACCAGAGCCCCTGAAGGGCAAACCCACCAGCCCCTGAAGGGCAAACCCCACCCTAGCAAACGCCTCCCTGAAGAGCAAACCCACCAGCCCCTGAAGGGCAAAAACCCACCAGCCCCTGAAGGGCAAACCCTGCAGCCCCTGAAGGGCACAACCCCATGAGCCCCTGAAGGGCAAACCAGCCAGCCCCTGAAGGGCAATAAGGAAATCTGCTTTCCCATTCCACTGCGATTAGCTACATGGCACATTTGTTTACCGATTCCGCTGCCTTATCCTGGTATTTTCCCCAGGAATTTGCTATATGGATTTCCATTTTCCTATTCCACTGCGTGATCCTTGCATTTTTCTCCGGGATTTGCATAATGGAAATTCCATTTACGATTTCGCTGCATTGAGCAGCAAAATTTAAGAGTCTGGGGGCTTTTGTCTGAGTGGTGTGTATAACTTCCCATCTCTGAACCACTCCAGCGAGCAAAGTGTGATGACAGTTGATAGGACGTGGTCTTTTTGGACATCATCAGACTGTATGAAGAGGTAGTGAGGCAGTGCCTCCTGCAATGCAAAACCGCTACCTTGCACACTTCACAGGTAAGTTTGCACTGTGGACGACCTGTCAACACCTGTGTGCACAACAGTCAGGAAATTCCTTCGGTCATCCAAGCTCGCATGAAAATGTGTTCCTGAAGTTACAGGTAAGTCTGAATGATCATCAGATTTCATGATGGTGTCGGAAAATTTCACCCTTCACGTGTGATCCCATCAGGAGCCAATCTTGGCGTCAGACATTGACTTTGGTGCCCTGAAATGGAACATTGATCTGGGTGTCCTAAAAAGGCACAGCCCCAAACCCCTGGCAAACACACGGTGCTCCAAGGGGAAAGTGTTCTAAACTGGCACAGTCTAAAACCCCGGCACTGGTGATCCAAAGGGGAAGGACACATTTTGCCCCGACTCTACTCGGGTCTCTTCCTTCTCGCACTGATTCCTTGAAAGTCTAAACATAAAGTCCAAAGTCATGTGGGTCATCTTAGTTCTCTGGTATTGTCTCCGACACCGTGGGTGTTAACTCGTATCCAGACCTCAAAAGGTAAGTACACGTACTTGGGTTGGTTGGTTGGTTAGTTTAGTTGTTGTTGTTTTTTGGGGGGAGGGGACGATTTATACCCTTTTAGTTTTTGTAATGCCAATTTAAAGCTTAAAGTCATAGTGGGCATTTCCAGTTTCCACAGCGTACCAAAAGTAGACAAAAGTTCCAGAAATTAGTGTAAACTTGGATCGTCTGCATACGTATGCAAGCAGAATGAATATAATACTTCTGAAATGTAAAACTACCCACCGTCAATTCATTAAAAAACTTCAGAAATATAAGCCATCTGTCTTTGTCTGTCCGTCTACCTCTCTCTGTGTCTCTTCTCTCTTCTCTCTCTCTCTCTCCTCTCTCTGTGTGTCTCTCTCATCTGTCTGTCTCAATCTTCTTCTCAATCTGTCTGTCTCTGTCTGTTTGTGGTTGTCTCTCTCTCTATTGTTATACTCGCTGTCAAGTTGGATAGCTAGCTCTTTTTCTCTGTGTATGTATATGAGCGGGCATATTACATTTTGAAACATTATTTTTTGTGTGCAGAACCATTGTCACCGAGGCTGTTCCTGTCCTAGGTACTTCAATGCCTGAGGACGTGGCACAAGGAAGTGAAAGCAAAAAAACCAGGTACAAGTATACCCCTGGTCGTTGGCGTTGGGTGTTCTCCAGGTCAATCTTCACATCTCTCTCTCTCTTCTCTGCCTCTGTCACTGTCTCTGTTTCTCTCTCTCTGTCTGTCTCTGTCTGTCTCTCTTTCTCTCTCTTTATCTCGCGTCTGTGTCTGTCTGCCTGTTTCTCTCTCTCTCTCTCTCTCTCTCTCTCTTCTCTCTCTCTCTCTCTCTCTCTCTCTCTCTCTCTCTCTCTCTCTCTCTCTCTTTGTTTAGTATATTTCAACTTGATGTATCCCTGAAAGGGCGGACTGATTAAAAAGCACACGAGTGCTTATCTATTATCCTCAATAAAAGACTTTGCCTTGCCTTGCCTTGCCTTGCCTCTCTCTCTCTCTCTCTCTCTCTCTCTCCTCTCTCTCTCTCTCTCTCTCTCTCTCTCCTCTCTCTCTCTCTCTCTCTCTCCTCTCCTTCCTCCTCCCTCCCTCCCTCCCTCTCCTTCCTCCCTCCCTCTCTAAAATACTAGATTTAATCTAATCTCTTCCTTTTTCAGGCCCCATTTGGTGCCATGCAAGACCACCAGTCAAGTCACTGAGTCCCCGATTCTACGGATGACACCAGTCAAGTCGCCAGTTCCACAGGAAAAACCACCTTCCATGTAAGAACACTTGTCCCTGATTCCACAGAGACAAAACCATCAGTCACAAATTCCAGAGGAGACAGCAGTCATTGACCCCACAAGAAACGCCAGTTAAATCACCGATTCTGCATGAAAGACAACCATCCAAGTCACCAGTTCTACAGGAGACACTACCAAGTCACCAGTTCTACAGGAGACACTACCAAGTCACCAGTTCTACAGGAGACACTACCAAGTCACCATTCTACAGGAGACACTACCAAGTCACCAGTTCTACAGGAGACACTACCAAGTCACCAGTTCTACAGGAGACACTACCAAGTCACCAGTTCTACAGGAGACACTACCAAGTCACCAGTTCTACTGGAGACACTACCAAGTCACCATTCTACAGGAGACACTACCATCACCATTCTACAGGAGACACTACCAAGTCACCAGTTCTACAGGAGACACCAAGTTACCAATCCGAGGACACTGCAATCAAGTCATCCATTCCACAGGGAAAACCGTCACCTATTCCGAAGTAGACAACACCAGTCAAGTCCGGGAGAGAGAATCATTCTGCCATCGAGGCTGTTCCCGTCCTAGGTACTTCAATGCCTGAGGATGCGGCACGAGCAAGTGGAAGCAAAAAACCAAGGTGAGTTTGACTTGTAAAGTTTGAGGAGGAGTTAGAGCAATGCACTGAAAATGTTAAGTCAGTGCTTAGAGGGGGATTTAAACCTGACACCTATCCCCTTTCCAGGGGAAGGAATTGCATGGTATGTTTGCTCGGGCACATTACCAGCTTGCTCTCCACGAGACAGTGTCCGCGTTTGTCTGCTATTTGGACAGTCACTGTAAAGACTCGTTGAAAAGTTGCCTTGAAATAGTCGGTACCAGTGTTAGGTTAAGTCTACATGTAAAGTTGTTTTTAAAATATCAATTCCTCATTCATCCCTTTCTTTCTATGTCTCTTCTCTCTTAATCTCTCTCCCCCGACCCTCCCCAAACACTCTGTCTCTGTCTCCCTCTCTCACTCAGTCAATCTCTCTGTCTCCTCTTCTTTGTATCTTACCGCTCTCTCTCCTCCTCTCTCTCTCTCTCTTGTCTCTCTCTCTCTCCTCCTCCTCTCTCTCTCTCTCTCTCTCTCTCTCTCTCTCTCCTCTCTCTCTCTCTCTCTCTCTTCTTCCTCTGTCTGTCTCTGTCAATCTATCTTTCTCTCTCTGTCTGTCTCTCTAACCCTCCCTCTCTCTCTCCATATTTTTATTTTCCTCTTTCTCTAAGTCTCTGTCTCTCCATCTGTCTGTGTCTGTCTGTCTGTCTCTCTCTGTCTCTCTCTCTGGTAAATTATTTCTCAATGAGTAAATAGGACAATTCCCACTTTAGGTTAATACCATTACAGCTTAATATAAAATCTACATATGATACTTAATCAAACCTCTTCCTTTTCAGACCCTCATTCAAGTCGCCGATTCCACATGAGACAACACCAGTCAAATCAGAGAGAATCATTGTCATTAAGACTGTTCCCGTCCTAGGTACTTCAATGCCTGAGGATGTGGCACGAGCAAGTGGAGTCAAAGAACGAAGGTGAGTTGACTTCAGTCTTAAATTTTGGAGGAATTTGTTAGAGCATTAGTCGCCGCTGTAGTCTAGTGGTTAGGGCGTTGGACTCGTAATCTAAAGGTTGCGGGTTTGATCCCAGCTTTCGGCTTTGGCGTTGTGCCCTTGTAAAAGGCACTTTACGGCTATTTTCTCACCCCACCCAGGTGTAAAAGGGGTACCAACCTTGTGTTGGGGGTTAACCCTGCGATAGACTGGCGTCCTATGCAGGGGGAGTCTATGACTCTTGAGTCGCTTAACGCCACAGAAACCGGGATAAGTAGGCCTACCGGCCTGATGAGCCTTAGGCTCGGGACAGACTTTCACTTTAACTGTTAAAGCATTGTGCTGAACATAGACGGTACTAGAGGGGGGAACAATTTCAACCTGAGTCTATCCCCTTCCAGGGTGCATGCTGGGTATGTTTGCTCACGCATATTACCTGCTGGCTTGCCATAGCAGGCCTAAACTCACCGAGAAGGGATTTTTCCAAGTGTGCACAAGACACTATCTGTGGTTGTATTGTCTTGGGACAGTCGTTTTAAAGACAAGTTTGAAGAACTTGCCATGGAATAGTCGGTACCAGTGCTAAGTTTGTAGGTGGTGTTTTCAAAATGTCATTGCTCACACACCCCTTTCTCTATTTCTATACATCTCTGTATATCTGTCTCTACATCTTTCAGTCTGTATCTCTTTCTGTCACTCTTTTCCCTGCCTGCCGATCTAGTCTGTCTGTCTCTGTCTCTCTCTCTCTGTCTCTCTCTCTTTCCCCACCCTCCCTCCCTCTCTCTTCCTCCCCTTCTCCTTTTCTGGTATTTTCTTACTGAGGACACACATAATTCACACTTTGGATTATTCATTAAAAATCATTACAATTTAAATGAGTTGTATAAAATACTCATTCTTAATCTAATCACTTCCTTTTCAGGTTCCATTGGTGCCATGCAAGACCACCAGTCAAGTCACCGATTCCACAGAAAACACCAAGTCCACAATTGTACAGGAAACACCGGTCAAGTCACCAGTTCCACAGGAAAAACCACCACCATGTCGCCGATTCCATGAGAGAGAACAGACAAATCACCGATTCCATGCAAGAGCACTAGCCAGCGATTCCACAGAGACAACCCCATCAAGTCACAAATTCCAGAGGAGACAGCAGTCATTGACCCCACAAGAAAAACTAGTTAAATCACCGATTCTGCACGAAAGACAACCATCCAAGTCACCAGTTCTACTGGAGACACCAAGTCATCGATTCCACATGAAACCCCCAAGTCATCGATTCCACATGAAACACCGTCATCGATTCCACAGGAAACACCAAGTCACGATTCCACATGAAACACCAAGTCATCGATTCCACATGAAACACCAAGTCATTGATTCCACAGGAAACACTAAGTCATCGATTCCACATGAAACACCAAGTCATCGATTCCACATGAAACACCAAGTCATTGATTCCACAGGAAACACCAAGTCATCGATTCCACATGAAACACCAAGTCATCGATTCCACGTGAAACACCAAGTCATCGATTCCAAAGGAAACTCCAAGTCATCGATTCCACAGGAAACACCGTCATCGATTCCACAGGAAACACCAAGTCATCGATTTCACATGAAACACCCAAGTCATCGATTTCACATGAAACACACGTCATCGATTCCACATGAAACATCAAGTCATCGAATCCACAGGAAATACCAAGTCACCAATTCCAAAGGAGACAATGCAATCAAGTCACCCAATCCACGGGAAAACCGCCATTGCCAATTCCAAAGTAGACACCACCAGTCAAGTCAAACTGAGAAAGACTAATCCTGTCAAGGCTGTTCCTGTCCTAGGTACTTCAATGCCTGAGGATGCAGCACAAGCAAGTGCAAGCAAACAATCAAGGTGAGTTGCCTTGTACAGTCTTAGAGTCATTGGGGCATTGCGCTGAAATGTTCAGAGAGTTTTAGAGGGGGAACTTGAACCTGACACCTGTCCTCTTTCCAGGTGGCAGGCATTGCTGGGTATGTTTGCTCAGGCACATTACCAGCTTGCTATAGTAGGCTTACATTCAAGGAAAAAGGGAATGGTTTTCAAGTCTACACGAATATTGTGCTACGTTTGTCTGCTCTTTGAATGGTCGGTTTAAAGACTAGTTTGAAGGACTTAACATGAAATAGCCAGTAGGAATGTTAGTTTACATGTGAAGTTGTTTAAATATCTCGTACACCCATCTTTCTTTCTTTGCCCCCCCCCCCCCCCCCCTCTCTCCTCTCTCTCTCTCTCTCTCTCTCTCTCTCTTCTCTCTCTCTCTCTCTCTCTCTCTCTCTCTCTCTCTCTCTCTCTCTCTTTCTTCTTTCTTTCTCCCCCTGTCTCCCTGGTAAATTATTTTTCAATGAGTAAATAGGACAATTCCCACTTTAGGTTAATACCATTACAGCTTAATATAAAAATATCTACATAATCATGATACTCAATCAAATCTCTAAATTTTCAGACCTCATTGATTACACGGACCCCCATTCAAGTCGCCGATTCCACATGAGACAACACCAGTCAAATCAGAGAGAATCATTGTCATTAAGACTGTTCCCGTCCTAGGTACTTCAATGCCTGAGGATGTGGCACGAGCAAGTGGAGTCAAAAGACCCAAGGTGAGTTGACTTCAGTCTTCAGTTTTGGAGGAATTTGTTAGAGAATTGTGCTGAACGTAGACAGTATTAGGGTTTGGGGACAATTTCAACCCGAGTCTATCCCCTTTCCAGGGTGCATGCTGGGTATAGTTGTTCACGCACATTTGCTGGCTTACCATAGCAGGCCTATACTCAACGAGAAAGGGATGTTTCTCAAGTGTGCACAAGACACTGTATCTGTGTTTGTCTTGTCTTGGGACGGTCGTTTTAAAAACTTGTTTTGAAGAACTTGCCATGGAATAGTCAGTACCAGGGCTAGGTTAAGTTTGTCGGTGATGTTGTTTTCAAAATGTCATTCCTCATACACCCCTCTCTCTATTTCTATGCATCTTTGTCTCTGTATGTCTCTCTCTCTTTCTGTCTGTGGTTTCTCTGTGTTTTCACTGCCTGCCTGTCTGTCTGTCTGTCTCTCTTTCTCTTCCTCCCTCCTCTTTCTCTTCCTCCCTCCCTCTCTCTTCCTCCCCTTCTCCTATTCTGGTATATTCTCTCACTGAGGACACATCATAACTCACACTTTGGTTTATTCATTAAAAATCATTACAATTTAAATGAATTGTATAAAACACTCTTTCTTAATCTAATCACTTCCTTTTCAGGTTCCATTGGTGCCTTGCAAGACCACCAGTCAAGTCACCGATTCCACAGAAAACACCAAGTTCATGGTTCTACAGGAGACACCAGTCAAGTCGCCAGTTCCACAGGAAAAACCACCATCATGTTGCCGATTCCATAAAAGAGAACAGACAAATCACCAATTCCATGCAAGAGCACTAGTCAGCAATTCCACAGAGACAACCCCATCAAGTCACCAATTCCAGAGGAGACAGCAGTCATTGACTCCACAAGAAGTACCAGTTGAAACATTGATTCCTCACGAGACACCACCGTCCAAGTCACCAGTTCCACAGGAAACACCAAGTCAGCAATTCCACATGAAACACCAAGTCGCTGATTACACAGGAAACGCCGTCATCAATTCCACAGGAAACACCAAGTCATCAATTCCACAGGAAACACCAAGTCATTGATTCCACAGGAAACATCGTCATCGATTCCACAGGAAACATCGTCATCGATTCCACAGGAAACACCGTCAAGTCATCGATTCCACAGGAAACACCAAGTCATCGATTCCACAGAAAACACCCAAGTCATCGATTCCACAGGAAACACCAAGTCATCGATTCCACAGGAAACACCAAGTCATCGATTCCACAGAAAACACCCAAGTCATCGATTCCACATGAAACACTAAGTCATCGATTCAACAGGAAACATCAAGTCATCAATTCCACAGGAAACACCAAGTCACCAATTCCACAGGAAACACCAGGTCATCAATTCCAAAGGAGAGAATGCAATCAAGTCACCAAATCCACGGGGAAAACCGCCATTGCCAATTCCAAAGTAGACAACACCAGTCAAGTCAGACTGAGATAGAGTATACCTGTCATCCAGGCTGTTCCGGTCCTAGGTACTTCAATGCCTGAGGATGCGGCACGAGCAAGTGGAGTCAAAGAACCAAGGTGAGTTGCCTTGTAAAGTCTTAGAGTTGTTGGGGCATTGTGCTGAAACTGTTCAGAGACTTTTAGAGGGGGAACATAAACCTGACACCTATCCCCTTTCCAGGTGGCAGGCATTGCTGGGTATGTTTGCTCAGGCACATTACCAGCTTGCTGTAGTAGGTTTGCACTTGATTAAAAAGGGAATAGGTTTTCAAGTCTCCACGAGACACTGTGTGTGTCTGCTCTTTGGATGGTCATCGTAAAGACTAGTTTGAAGGACTTGCCATGAAATAGCCAGTACCAATGTTAAGTTTACATGTGAAGTTATTGTTTAAATATCTCATACACCAATCTTTTTCTTTGCCCCCCCTCCTCTCTCTCTCTCTCTCTCTCTGTTTCTGTCTCTCTATCTCTCTGTCTCTCTCTCTATTTCTCCCTCTCTATTTCTCCCTCTCTATTTCTCCCTCTGTCTCTTTGGTAAACTATTTCTTTTGCAAATTATTTCTCAATGAGTAAATAGGACAATTCCCACTTTAGGTTAATACCATAACAGCTTAATATAAAATAATCTACATAAGATACCTAATCAAACCTCTTTCTTTTCAGACCCCATTGATTACACGGACCGCCATTCAAGTCACTGATTCTACAGGGGACAACAGTCAAATCAGAGAGAATCATTCCGTCATCAAGACTGTTCCCGTCCTAGGTACTTCAATGCCTGAGGATGCGGTACGAGCAGGTGGAGTCAAAGAACCAAGGTGAGTCGACTGCTGTCTTCAGTGTTGTAGGAATTTGTTAGAGCACTGTGCTGAAAATGTTCCGACAGTATTAGAGGGAGAGGAGGGGGGGGGGGCTTTTCATACCTAGGTCTATCCCCATTCCAGGGTGTATGCTGGGTATGTTTGCTCACGCATATTACCTGCTGGCTTGCCATAGTAGGTCTATACTCGACAGACTATGTGATCGTCTTATCTTGGGACGGTAGTTTTGTTTCTAAGGACTTGCCTTGAAATAATCTGTATCAGTGTTAAGTTTTTATGTGAAGATTTTTATTTTTAAATTTCATTCTTCATATATCCTTCTCTCTCATTTTATGCACCTCTCTCTATCTGTCTCTGTACGTTTGTCTGTTTCTCTCTTTCTGTCTGTCTGTAAGTCTTTCCTCTCTCTTGTCTCTCTCACCATCTCTTTCTCTCTCCTCCTCGATCTCCTCTCTCTTTCTACCTCTCTTTTCTTCTCTGTAGCTGTCTCTCTGGCTCTCTGTCTCTGGTAAGTTATCTCTTGATAAGAAAATAGGAATTCTAACACTTTGGTTCATACCATTAAAGTTTAACATAATTTACTCTATTTCAATAATATACTGAATCTTAATCAAATCTCTTCCTATTCAGGCCCCATTGACGCCATGAAGGACCACCAGTCAAGTCACTGGTTCAACAGGAGACATCACGTCATTGATTCCACAGGAGACAAGGTCACCGATTACCCAGAAAAAACAAGTCAGTAATTCCACAAGAAACGCCATCAAGTCGGAGAGAAAGAAAGCATTTCTGTCATCAAGACTGTTCCCGTCCTAGGTACTTCAATGCCTGAGGATGCGGCAGGAGCAAATGGAGTCAAAGAACCAAGGTGAGTCGACTTAAGTCTTCGGAGGATTTGTTCAAAATTTGAAGGACTTGTCATGGAATAAAGTCTAGACCAGTGTTAGGTAAAGTTTACATTGATGTTGTTGTTTTCAAACTGTCGTCCATCATGTATCCATCTCTGTCTCTGTCTGTCTGTCTCTTTCTATGTCTGTCTGTCTGTCTGTCTGTCTCTCTCTCTCTCTCTCTCTCTCTCTCTCTCTCTCTCTCTCCTCTCTCTCCTCTCTCTCTCTCTCTCTCTCCCTCCCTCTCTCTCTCTCCCCCCTTCCCCTCTCCCCCTCCCCCTCCCCCCCCCCCCCTCTCTCTCTCTCTCTTTTTTCTCTTTCCTCTCTTTCTATGTCTTGTACGCTATCTATTCTTGAGGCAATATGATCTTTTAGTTCATACCAATATAATTTAATATATAATTTACCTAACATCTGATTTACAATCAAAACGTTTTTCTTTTCAGGCCCAGTTGGTGCCATGAGACTACCAGTCAAGTCACTGACTCCGCAGGAGACACCTCAATTCACAAATTCCATTGAAACTACCATCAAGTCACCAATTCCACAGTAGACATCGACAACATCACTCAAGTCACCAGTTCAGGAAACACCAAGAAATCATTGATTCCGCAGGAAACACCAACAACAAATCATTGATTCCGCAAGAAACACCACCAACAAGTAATCGATTCCGCAGGAAACACCAAGTCATCGATTCCGCAGGAAACACAACACCAAGTCATCGATTCCACAGGAGAAACCAGCATCAAGTCGGCAACTCCAAAGTAGACACCAATCAAGTCAAAGAATCACTCTGCCATCAAGGCTGTTCCCGTCCTAGGTACTTCAATGCCTGAGGATGTGGGAGAGCAGGTGGAAGCAAAGCACTAAGGTACAACTATGTCACTTGTGGTTTTGTTGGGCGTTCTCTGTCTTGACTTTGGTTATTCAGTTATCATAGACTCTAGTCTAAAATACAGTGTTTTTAAGTAAGGGAAATAATGATATATGGAATCTTTTTTATATCTCTATAGTAAAGGAAAAAAATCAAAGCGTGTGAATTTAAAGCATTCACAAGCGTACAACTGTTCACTAAAGATTAACAGAACCTTTCACACACACACACACACACACACCACACACACACACACACACACACACACCACACACACACACACACAAACTATACTCCCTCATCCCTTTCTCTATGCCCTTCTCCCTCTCTGTTCGTTTCTCTGCCCCCCTCCCCCCTCTCCCTCTCCCCCTTTCTCTCTCTCCCCCCCCCCCCTCTCTCTCTCTCTCTCTCTCCTCTCCCTCTCCCTCCCTCCCTCTCTCTCTGCTAAGATGTCTATTCTTGAGTCAATAGGAAATTTACGCACTTTGGTGAATGCCATTAAGATTTAACATGATTTCGTTTAATCTAATAAAAATACTGATCAATTTTTTTTCAGGCCTTATTGGAACCATAAAATACTACCAGTCAAGTGACCAATGCTACAGGAGACAAGACCATCGTCACCAATTCCACAAGAAAAAAACACGTCACCAATTCCATAGCAGACAACACTAGTCAAGTTAGAGAATAACTCTGTCATCAAGACTGTTCCCGTCCTAGGTACTTCAATGCCTGAGGACGTGGCACGAACAAGTAGAGTCAAAGAACCAAGGTGAGTTGTCTTTTCTTCAATTTTGGAGGGTTTGTTGGGGCATTGCACTGAAAATGCTCAGAACGGTATTGGAGGGGATAGAGGGCAATTTAAACCTGACAGTCTGAGGGGATAGAGGGCAATTTAAACCTGACAGTCTAGCAGGCCTTGACTGGACAAACCGGGGATTTTTAAAGTCGCGCAAGACATTGTGTCTGCATTGTCTGCTCTTTGCACTGTCCTATTTTAAAGTCTCCTTTGAAGGGATTGCTATGAAATAGTCATTACCCGTGTTGAGCTATGTTTATTTGGGAAGTGGTTTGTTTTTAAGATATCCACCCCATGTATCTTTTTCTTTTTAGGGCTTCTCTTTCTTTTCCCTTCCTTTTTGTTTTGTTCTGTTTTCCCTGTCTCTCTCTTTTTTTTAAAATTTGGGTCTTTTCTGGGGGAACAGGATCGTAACATTTTGGCTCATACCAAAAAGAATCTAATAAAATAGTTTACTTCAAAAAAATCTGATTCATAATCGCAAATTTCTCTTTTTATGTCCCATTAAATGCCATGAAAGACCACCAGTCCCCGTCCCGGGTTTACCGAAAAGAGTAACGGAAAACAACAGGAAAAATAATGTCACTGATTCCCCCGGGAAAAAAAAAACTAGTCACCAAATTCAAAGGGGGAAAACTAGTCAAGTGGAAAGAAGAATTTATTTGTCATCAAGGCTGTTCCCCCTCCTCGGACTTTTAATGCCTGGGATACGGGACGAGCAAGTGGGGTCAAAAAACCAAGGTGGTTTACTTCTTTGTCTTCTTTTTTGGGGGGTTTTAGGGGAAATGTGTGAAAAATTTTAAAAAAAAATTTGGAGGGGGAAAGCAAACTAAAACCCACAGTCAAACCGGCCTAATCAACAAAAAAGGGGTTTTTTAAAAATTTTGGAGGACTGTGTCTGCATTTTTTGGGGGCTCTTTGGGGGCATCCCTTTTTTTAAAGGGCCCCCCTTTTTGGGGAAGGGGTTTATAGGGAAAAAGTTTTCCCTGTTAAAATTTATTTTTGAAATTATTTTTAAATATCTCATACACCAATCTTTTTCTTTGCCCCCCCTCCTCTCTCTCTCTCTCTCTCTCTGTTTCTGTCTCTCTATCTCTCTGTCTCTCTCTCTATTTCTCCCTCTCTATTTCTCCCTCTCTATTTCTCCCTCTGTCTCTTTGGTAAACTATTTCTTTTGCAAATTATTTCTCAATGAGTAAATAGGACAATTCCCACTTTAGGTTAATACCATAACAGCTTAATATAAAATAATCTACATAAGATACCTAATCAAACCTCTTTCTTTTCAGACCCCATTGATTACACGGACCGCCATTCAAGTCACTGATTCTACAGGGGACAACAGTCAAATCAGAGAGAATCATTCCGTCATCAAGACTGTTCCCGTCCTAGGTACTTCAATGCCTGAGGATGCGGTACGAGCAGGTGGAGTCAAAGAACCAAGGTGAGTCGACTGCTGTCTTCAGTGTTGTAGGAATTTGTTAGAGCACTGTGCTGAAAATGTTCCGACAGTATTAGAGGGAGGAGGGGGGGGGGGCTTTTCATACCTAGGTCTATCCCCATTCCAGGGTGTATGCTGGGTATGTTTGCTCACGCATATTACCTGCTGGCTTGCCATAGTAGGTCTATACTCGACAGACTATGTGATCGTCTTATCTTGGGACGGTAGTTTTGTTTCTAAGGACTTGCCTTGAAATAATCTGTATCAGTGTTAAGTTTTTATGTGAAGATTTTTATTTTTAAATTTCATTCTTCATATATCCTTCTCTCTCATTTTATGCACCTCTCTCTATCTGTCTCTGTACGTTTGTCTGTTTCTCTCTTTCTGTCTGTCTGTAAGTCTTTCCTCTCTCTTGTCTCTCTCACCATCTCTTTCTCTCTCCTCCTCGATCTCCTCTCTCTTTCTACCTCTCTTTTCTTCTCTGTAGCTGTCTCTCTGGCTCTCTGTCTCTGGTAAGTTATCTCTTGATAAGAAAATAGGAATTCTAACACTTTGGTTCATACCATTAAAGTTTAACATAATTTACTCTATTTCAATAATATACTGAATCTTAATCAAATCTCTTCCTATTCAGGCCCCATTGACGCCATGAAGGACCACCAGTCAAGTCACTGGTTCAACAGGAGACATCACGTCATTGATTCCACAGGAGACAAGGTCACCGATTACCCAGAAAAAACAAGTCAGTAATTCCACAAGAAACGCCATCAAGTCGGAGAGAAAGAAAGCATTTCTGTCATCAAGACTGTTCCCGTCCTAGGTACTTCAATGCCTGAGGATGCGGCAGGAGCAAATGGAGTCAAAGAACCAAGGTGAGTCGACTTAAGTCTTCGGAGGATTTGTTCAAAATTTGAAGGACTTGTCATGGAATAAAGTCTAGACCAGTGTTAGGTAAAGTTTACATTGATGTTGTTGTTTTCAAACTGTCGTCCATCATGTATCCATCTCTGTCTCTGTCTGTCTGTCTCTTTCTATGTCTGTCTGTCTGTCTGTCTGTCTCTCCTCTCTCTCTCTCTCTCTCTCTCTCTCTCTCTCTCTCTCTCTCTCTCTCTCTCTCTCTCTCTCTCTCTCTCTCTCCTCTCTCTCTCCTCTCCCCTTCCCCTCTCCCCCTCCCCCCTCCCCCCCCCTCTCTCTCTCTCTCTTTTTTCTCTTTCCTCTCTTTCTATGTCTTGTACGCTATCTATTCTTGAGGCAATATGATCTTTTAGTTCATACCAATATAATTTAATATATAATTTACCTAACATCTGATTTACAATCAAAACGTTTTTCTTTTCAGGCCCAGTTGGTGCCATGAGACTACCAGTCAAGTCACTGACTCCGCAGGAGACACCTCAATTCACAAATTCCATTGAAACTACCATCAAGTCACCAATTCCACAGTAGACATCGACAACATCACTCAAGTCACCAGTTCAGGAAACACCAAGAAATCATTGATTCCGCAGGAAACACCAACAACAAATCATTGATTCCGCAAGAAACACCACCAACAAGTAATCGATTCCGCAGGAAACACCAAGTCATCGATTCCGCAGGAAACACCAACACCAAGTCATCGATTCCACAGGAGAAACCAGCATCAAGTCGGCAACTCCAAAGTAGACACCAATCAAGTCAAAGAATCACTCTGCCATCAAGGCTGTTCCCGTCCTAGGTACTTCAATGCCTGAGGATGTGGGAGAGCAGGTGGAAGCAAAGCACTAAGGTACAACTATGTCACTTGTGGTTTTTGTTGGGCGTTCTCTGTCTTGACTTTGGTTATTCAGTTATCATAGACTCTAGTCTAAAATACAGTGTTTTTAAGTAAGGGAAATAATGATATATGGAATCTTTTTTATATCTCTATAGTAAAGGAAAAAAATCAAAGCGTGTGAATTTAAAGCATTCACAAGCGTACAACTGTTCACTAAAGATTAACAGAACCTTTCACACACACACACACACACACACACACACACACACACACACACACACACACACACACACACACACAAACTATACTCCCTCATCCCTTTCTCTATGCCCTTCTCCCTCTCTGTTCGTTTCTCTGCCCCCCCTCCCCCCTCTCCCTCTCCCCCTTTCTCTCTCTCCCCCCCCCCCCCTCTCTCTCTCTCTCTCTCTCTCTCCTCTCCCTCCCTCCCTCTCTCTCTGCTAAGATGTCTATTCTTGAGTCAATAGGAAATTTACGCACTTTGGTGAATGCCATTAAGATTTAACATGATTTCGTTTAATCTAATAAAATACTGATCAATTTTTTTTCAGGCCTTATTGGAACCATAAAATACTACCAGTCAAGTGACCAATGCTACAGGAGACAAGACCATCGTCACCAATTCCACAAGAAAAAAACACGTCACCAATTCCATAGCAGACAACACTAGTCAAGTTAGAGAATAACTCTGTCATCAAGACTGTTCCCGTCCTAGGTACTTCAATGCCTGAGGACGTGGCACGAACAAGTAGAGTCAAAGAACCAAGGTGAGTTGTCTTTTCTTCAATTTTGGAGGGTTTGTTGGGGCATTGCACTGAAAATGCTCAGACGGTATTGGAGGGGATAGAGGGCAATTTAAACCTGACAGTCTGAGGGGATAGAGGGCAATTTAAACCTGACAGTCTAGCAGGCCTTGACTGGACAAACCGGGGATTTTTAAAGTCGCGCAAGACATTGTGTCTGCATTGTCTGCTCTTTGCACTGTCCTATTTTAAAGTCTCCTTTGAAGGGATTGCTATGAAATAGTCATTACCCGTGTTGAGCTATGTTTATTTGGGAAGTGGTTTGTTTTTAAGATATCACCCCTATGTATCTATTTCTTTTTATGCTTCTCTGTCTCTTCCCTATCCCTGTCTCTGTCTGTCTGTCTGTCTGTCTCTCTACTATTTTTAAATTGTCTATTCTGGAGGGAACAGGATCGTAACACTTTGGCTCATACCAATAGAATCTAATATATAGTTTACTTCAACAAAAATCTGATTCATAATCGCAACTTTCTCTTTTTATGTCCCATTAGTGCCATGAAAGACCACCAGTCAAGTCGGATTTTACACGAAACGAGTAACTGATACAACAGGAAACATAATGTCACTGATTCCGCCGGAAAAAAACAGCTAGTCACCAACTTCAAATGAGACACTAGTCATGTGTGAGAGAGAGAATCATTGTCATCAAGACTGTTCCCGTCCTAGGTACTTCAATGCCTGAGGATACGGCACGAGCAAGTGGAGTCAAAGAACCAAGGTGAGTTGACTTCTGTCTTCAGTTTTGGAGGAGTTAGGGTACTGTGCTGAAAATGTTAAGACAGAATTTGGAGGGGGAGAGCAATCTAAACCTGACAGTCTAGCAGGCCTAGACTCAACAAACGGTTTTTTTAAAGTTGTGGAGGTACTGTGTCTGCATTGTGTCTGCTCTTTGGATCATCCTTTTAAAGTCCCTTTTGAAGGGCTTGATAGGAAATAGTTACCAGTGTAACGCTAAGTTTACTTGTGAAGTTATTTATAAATGTCATCGCCTATATATATATATATTGCTGTATATGCCTCTGTCTGTCTGTCTGTCTGTCTGTCTGTCTGTCTCCCCTCTCTCTCTCTCTCTCTCTCTCTCTCTCTCTCTCTCTCTCTCTCTCTCTTCTGGTATTCCTTTGTCAGTCTTTATGGAAAGAGGATAATTAATATTTTAGTTCAAATCGTCAAAATCTAATATTTGTCTAATTCAATACATTTTCATTCTTAATCGAATCTCTTCATTTTCAGGCCCATTGGTGCTTTGAAAGACCACCAGTAAAGACACTGATTTCACGGGAAACATTAACAAGTCACCAATGCCACAGGAAACAACCAAGCCACTGAATCCAGAAACGCCACCGTCAAGTCAGTTCCAC
This sequence comes from Stramonita haemastoma, assembly GCA_030674155.1. Lineage (NCBI taxonomy): Eukaryota > Metazoa > Mollusca > Gastropoda > Neogastropoda > Muricidae > Stramonita > Stramonita haemastoma. The sequence continues at coordinate 83,299,146 of CM060318.1, read as the reverse complement.
AGGAAACACCATCCTCGCCGATTCCACAGTAGACATGAAGTTACTGGTTCAAGAGGAAAAACATCATCAAGCCACCAAATCCACAGGAGACATCATCACCGATTCTACAGGAGACATCATCACCGATTCTACAGAAAACGAGTCAAGTCACTGATTCCACAGGAACTAGTAAGTCACCAACTCCAAAACGGACACCAGTCAAGTCAGAGAGAGAGAGAGAGAGTCGTTCTGTCATTAAGACTGTTCCCGTCCTAGGTACTTCAATGCCTGAGGATGTGGCACTAGCAAGTGGAGTTAAAAAACAAAGGTAGGTTGACCTCTGTCTTCAACTTTGGAGAAGGTGTTCAGGCATTGCTTTGGAAATGTTTAGACAGTATTAGATGGGGGGGGGGGGGGGGCGGAAAGGGCAGTTTAAACTGGACAGTCTAGCAGGTCTAGACTCGGAATTTTTTTTTTTAAGTCTCTGCAAGACACTGTGTTGTTTCTGCTCTTGGCACCGTCCATATAGAGTCTTCTTTGAAGGTCTTGCTGTGAAATAATCATAACCAGTGTTAGGCTAAGTTTGTGAAGAAGTTTCTAAAATGTCATCCTCCAGATATCTATTTCTTTTTGTGCTTCTCTCTCTCTATCTTTCTCTATCTCTCTTTCTCTTTGTCATTTTTCTGTTTCTCTTTCTTTCCCTCTGTCTCTGTGCCCTCCTTTCTCTGCCTTCATTCTCTGCCTGTCTGTCTGTCTCTGTCTTTCTCTTTCTCCCTCCCTCCCCCATCTGTCTGTCCGTCTGTCTGTCTTTGTCTGTCTGTCTGTCTGTCTGTCTGTCTGTCTCTCTCTTTCTCTCTCTCTCCCTCCCTCCCTCCCTCTTCCCCCCCTCTCCTCTCCTCCCCCCCCCCCCCCCCCCCCCTCTCTCTCTCTCTCTCTCTCTCTCTCTCTCTCTCTCTCTCTCTCTCTCTCTCTCTCTCTCTCTCTCTCTCTCTCTCTCTCTCTCTCTCTTTTTCGTAAGTTGTCTATTGAGGCAACAAGATCTTTGACATTTCAGTTCATACCCACATAATTTAATATTTAGTTTCATTCAATAAAAACTAATTTGTAATCGTAAATCTTTCTCAGGATCCATTGATGCCATCAAGACCACCAGTCAAATCACCGATTCCACGGAAAACTACATCAAGTCACCAATTCCAAACGGAACATCAAGTCGCCTATTCAACAGAAAAGATTGTCACCCATTCCACGGGAAACATGGGGTCAGCGATTCCACATAAAAAAACACCATCAAGTCACTGATTCCACAGGAAACGCCTGCAAGTCACCAACTCCAAAAGAGACACCAGTCAAGTCAGAGAGAATAATCCTGTCATGGCTGTTCCCGTCCTAGATACTTCAATGCCTGAGGATGAGGCACGAGCAAGTGGAAGCAAAAAAACGAGGTACAAATAAGCCACTTATGGCTGTCGGGCGTTCTATAACTTAACTTTTAGTCTTCATTGATAAAAGCTTCAGCCTCGTATTTCTTGTTTTCAAATAATAGAAATGGTCATAATAAATATTTTTATATGAACTTTTTATAGCGCTGAATCTTCTAAACCAAACAAATCAAAGCGCGTGCACACGTAAACCATCCACACGCCTACAGCAGTTCACTAAAGATTTAACAGACTTTGAACTGCATACACACGTACATACACACGTACACAGAGTAACGCATTCCACCCCTCCCCCTCCCCCCCCGCCACACACACACACACACACACACACCTCCCCTCTCTCTCTCTCTCTCTCTCTCTCTCTCTCTCTCTCTCTCTCTCTCTCTCTCTCTCTCTCTCTTTCTCCCTCCCCACCCTCTCTCCCTCCCCACCCTCTCTCTCTCTCTCTCTCTCTCTCTCTCCTCTCTCTCTCTCTCTCTCTCTCTCTCTCTCTCTCTCTCTCCCCTTCTTCTTCTTCTACTTCTACTTCCTATTTCTTCTTCTTCTTCTCCCTCCCTCCGTGTCTGTGTCGTCTTCCCTCCTCCCTCCCTTCCCTCGCTCCCTCCCTTGCCTCATTCTTTCTCTGCTGTCTGGATGTGTGCACGCCCACGCAGGAATTTCATTTGAAATTTTCCCAATCTTGTGTACAGACGCAGTATCATCGAGGCTGTTCCCGTCCTAGGTACTTCAATACCTGAGGACGCGACACGAGCACGTGGAAGCACCCAAAAAGGTACCAAAAAGTTCCATAATTATTATAATAGCTATAATGATCATTATATCTCGTTTCACTTTCTTGTAAGGCTAGGGAGACTTTAATGAACAACGTGAACGCGATTTTGTTATTGTTATTTGTAGTAGTACCAGTAGCACTAGTATTATCATATCGTGGTGGTTGTGAAAGTGATTTGTGACGATAGATATGTTACTTTTGAAAGCCGCGAACATTTACACTAAATCGTACACAAAGCATCTACATTATTTACACTTGTACGCAATTGCCCAGTTCATACATGCGCACACACGCATGCCTAAGCACACGGACGTACGTACACACATATAGACGAACGCACACACATACACGCGAACACGCACGTGCATGCGCATAGTATTAAAACATCGTTATTGTTATCATCAGCATCATCATCCTTGTCATTGCCAGAGCTATCACAAATACGCTCTTTTACTCTCTTTAGAATTTGTTTCTGCATTATCTTATCAAAATATTTACTGGTTCACTTTGTGTGTGTTTTTTTTTTCTGTTTTTACAGAAAAGGCCTCCATGCTATCACCACGAACCCTTCTAAACCTCAAATTGTCTTCGAAACTTCAGCAACGACAAAAAACTTCAAAACCTCAACATTGAAAAAAATATGTCGTCAAAACTTCATCAAATATACCCTCAAAGCCTCGACATGAAAGGTATGATTAAAAAAAAACAGTCATTAAAAGATTCATAATCACAATGCGGAAATTTATTATCTTCAAAACCGTGAAATATGCTTAAAATTGTAGCAGGAGAAATATTTAAAATCCTGACATTGAAAAACTGAAAAGTCTTATAGTGGAAATTTTTTTAAAGCTTCGACATAAACTCCTCAAAACCTCGACGTGGAAAAAAAACTAGATGTATGCGGGCGTGTGTGTGTGTGTGGATGGGGTGGGATCTTCAAAACCTCAACATGGAAAATGATATGATTACAAGTAAATGGTATATTTTTGTGTGATCGAAACTAGGAAAACCATGTTATAGCTCTCAAATCACAAAGCCCTGCCAGTTTTTTTCCCCAGCTTTTTATCACAGCCTGATTTGTTGTAAGGGCTACAGATTTGTAGTAAGATCGTGATTTTTAAACAGATTAACTCATTACGTTGGTGTCTGGAGTACTACATTCTTTCCTACATACTGAGCAAATCATCAATGCATACAGTGCATTTCCATGAATTCAATATTGGGATATAAAGCTGGTATCGGTTAAAGCTGGTGTTAGTGTATAAATTTGCTTTATTTTTTTTTAAAAGTTTATTCATATCAAAGAATGTTATTCATTTAATATCAACCTAGTTGGAGTCAAACGATAAATGCGTTTAATTTTTTCTGATTTATTTGATGCACAATTTGAAGTTTATTTCTTTAATATGGACTTAGTTGGTATCACTGAAAGTTTTTCCTTTGTTTTTTCTTCATAGTGAGTTAATCTGTACCAAAGTATAACGGTTTTTTATATTTTCAAAGGGAATTATTCTGTATCAAAGTATAAAGTTTTTTCCTAGTTCTGAATCGAAGTTTACAGTTTATTTCCTTCATAGTGAGTTTCTGCATCAAAATAGAAAGTTCTTTAATATTGAGTTTGTAGCTATTATGGTGTAAACTTTCTCGTATTGAGTTGGTTGATACAAAAGTTTAACGGCCTTTCTCTCATATTTAGTTAGTTGTCAATGTGTTAGTTCTTTCCTTCATATGGAATTGCTATCCTGGTACAGAGTTCATTTTTATTATGTTCACCTTCACCTACCCCGTGGTTGAGTATAGTAGACCCTCGGGGCACCACTGAAGAATTTACAACCAGCTTCCTCCACACCTCGCGGTTTTCAGCTATCCACAGTAACTGTCGTTCCACTCCAGACCAGTCCACTCTCTGATGTCTTTCCATTATTTTCTCTGTCTTTTCGTCTTCCTTCTTGACATATTCCCTATAGGACAGTTTTAGCTACTCTGAAAAGAATTTCAAGGGTTTTATCCTTCATCAGTTACTATAACTGTTATAACTCCCAAGTGTCAGATATCGTAGAACGGTTCCAAACCACAATTGGAGTACGCCAAGGAAGTCTGCTCTTTTCCACCGTCAACATCCTATAGAGAATAATGGATGATGCACTTTGAAAATCATGATGGGAAAGTGAGCATTGGAGGAAGGATGATTACAAACTTTTGTTTTGCTGACATCGACGGCCTAGTTGGAGAAGAGCAAGAGCTGTGTTGTGTAGAAAATACCCTTGATGAAGCCTCTTCGGCATACGGCATGCAAATCGGCGTCAAGAAAACCAAGTTGATGGCCAATAGTGTCAGCGGCATCAGCACTGACATAATAAGACAACAAAAGAATTGGGACCGTGTCATGTTTGTTGGCATCATATGCATACTTTTTTAACAGTCCATTTTGCGGTAAAGTGTAGAAAATATCCATAGCTTTTCATATGTTAATGAGATGCAGTGAGGTTTCTGTCGCGAACACATAAAACAGATCAAAGGACTGTTGTTTTGAAACAGAAAATAATTGTCAACAGTGCTATTACTGGCTTTCAACACATTGATGGTATGGTTCTTAGATACAGAAAAAAATCAAAACCTAGAGTTCCTGATGAGAAATACTTGTACAAATCAGACAAGTAATTAGCACTCCTGGACATGTACGGTTATGGGGAGAATTCCTGTAAAGATCTGCTGGAGTTTCTGAGGTTGCAAATCTTTCCAAAGTTATAACCGGTAAACCCTCAATTATTTGACAGTAACAAATCGGCATTTTTCCTTGACCTTGCTCCGATTTCCTTAAGACGAAACTTCAGCACAAAATATGTGCTTTATGTTTAAAGAAAGAGCTTGACTTTTTATGATAACTACTTTTCCCTGTAGTGCTGTTCCCTTGTGCTGCTGCTAACTCTTAACCGTAACCCTAGTTCTTGCCCCATACCGCCAACCCTAACACCTGACCATGTTGATTCTAACCTTAACACTGACCTGACTAACTCTGTTCTGCGGTATGGGAACAGTTGTATGAGGGAACAGCAGCAGCAGAGGGAAGGAGTGATATTAAAACACTATCTTCTGTATGTCATCGTGATTTTTGAAACGACATGCGGAAAAATAAGCCGATCGTAGGCTAACGCTGGATGGCCGTGTTACCAGGAAAACTGTTTACTGTAGGGGAGTTAATTCACTGTACTTATACAATACGCACTATAAATTTTGCGAGAGTGCTTCAAAATTTCGTGTTGATGCATGTGAATACCTTGGTCAACCTTTATTGTGGCCACGTCGATTTGACACCATTTTATGTGCGAAAAAGCCAGTAATAGGACTACTATTTTGTAGAACGCTCAGACAGCAATTATTGTCGTGTCTTATGAGTGAAAATGCTTTGCTTTGACGTTAAGCACTTGACAAGTCAGGCCTAGCGCATCCGACTTTGGCACGGGGTAGAAGTGCTTTGTTGCTGTTTTTTTAAATGCAGGAGAATGGGTCAAGAAGGGAAAAAATAAACAAGACGCAGTTAAAAGGAAGAAAAGAAACAAGAAAGAAGCCGAGAGGAATAGAGGAGGAATTCCTAGCATAGACTTTCCAGAAGTTGGGGATGCTATCTAAACTTACAGACCCCTGACTTCCCATGGGGGAATAGAGCTATTAGCACTTAAATACCTAGACATTGTTCATCCACTGTAGAAAGGAGCCCTCTGTGACGGCCTTCTCTGGTGCCTGTCTTGATTTCTTCAGTCTTGTTATGCCCATGTGTTCTTAGGTATCAACGAGCTGATTTGCAGTGTTCCATGGTTCTGTAGTTGTATGTTGGCTGCCATTCTAGGTACCCTTTACTACAACTATTTACTGGTTTTGAATGGGATCTGGATTCTTCCTTTTCACTGAGGCTGGAACTTGAGGACATTTTGTTGGCCCTGTTCTTTTTCTGACCTCTTGGCATAGTGCTCTGTCTGATACTTTGATTTTTTTGGTTGCAATTTTTGAGCTATAGGGGAGCAGATTTTTAAAACCTCTTTTAACGCTAGGATATGAAATGGGATTGTTTTTGTACTTGCTATGGAAAGGGTTAGCTGTGGTTTGTAAGGGAAAAAATCCTTGTGTTATGAGATGGGAAGGTGTCTGTCTGTCTGTCTTGTCTGTCTGTGCGTGCGCGTGTGCATTGATACATGTTTTTTAAAAGACATTTTCCTGGATCTGAGAATTTGAAGAGCAAAGCTGCTCCTTAAGATGATAAGTTGTGCAAAGATTTTTTGTAATCGAGTGTTTCTCATCATATCAGATTTGTGTTCATCAAACGGTCCGTCAAAAATATTCTGATGCAAAAAATAGCTTTCCAGGTTTATTAGCTTTAAGTTACACATTCATTCTAGATTTTTTCTGGTGTTTAAAAAACCCATGTAGGATGGCATTTTATATCAGCAGGGCTGGGTGTTATTTGAGGCTTGTTTCCCCATTTTCCGGTGTGATAATGGTTTTGAAATGATCCTTGGATGTTAACAAAACTGAAGGTGTTTCTGGTGTGTTTTGTTTGTAAATTTAGTTATGTTATTTGTATTCTTGCATTTTAGTCCCGATCTGAACTTTGATGTATTTAAATATAGTGATGTGATGGCAACTTATAAAATGTGAGGAAAGAGTCACATTTACACAGAGTGCAATCTCTGCAATACCCAAAAGGGCGAATTTTGAGAGCAAAATGTTTCAAGTATTAAGGTACACTTGTGATTTTAAAACGACACAGTAGGCACAGAAAAAAGAAAACGGTAAAAGGCAAAACTCATACGGCAGGAAAATAAAGTGCGAGCGAGAAAAAATAAATGAATGAAAATGTAACACCACACACACACGCACACATACACTAGAGCAAAACATAAACCCAGACAGATGTACATCAATTTTACACGTATAAATGCACGCAACAGCACACACTAGAGCAACGATAAACCCAGTCGCATGTTCACTGCCGCTGAATATCATTAGAACACGGTCAGCAATTTACACAGAGGCATTTTTTGCTTCGGATTTTAGGTAAGATAGAAGAGAGAGTAGTTTAAGTTCATGGGGGAAAAAGAAAAAGGGACTTTTTTCTTTGTTTTTTTTTCGGCCAATGAAGAGAGACGTGTGAAGCGCCCACATAAAATAGACAAAAAGATGGCGCTCCACGATCTGCATGCAACTGAGGCCACCAAAAAAATTTAAACACATTTTTTAAAGTTGGATAAATCTTGACACTTGCATTATTGTTAATCCTTTCTGTAGAAGTGTGGCGGTTTAGTTTTCAATTTAAACACATGGCGCAGTTGTCCCTTTAAAGAAACATTTTAAACTATGAAAACGCTGTATTGGTCTGAATGTCGGGGCTGGAATGTGCTATGAATGGAAACGCCGTTCTTATAGTAGTTCACGACTGCAAAAAATGCTTGTTTACACGGGTAGACACGGGTCCAAAAGTGCCCCACATCGTTTGTTAATAAAAAATTGCTGGATACATTTATGAAACTCTCCCTGTCATTTTAAACAATTCAAGTTGTAAAAAAATGTCTGTAGAAACGGGTTACTTCAACTTATTATAGATAAAAAGATTTAGGAGTTTGAAAATTCAGTTTTGGCGGCCATATTGGATTGTTTCCATGGCAACAATGCAGAAAACTGAGCAATTCTATTTTTATGCTTTACAAGTGATGCCCGTTAAATATATTGCATAACTTTTAACATGGGTTTGTAAACAAAATTTCATCAGTTTCGACCCCCATGTCCCACCTTATTAAAGTGAAGACGAAAGATCTTTTCATCTTATATTAAACAGTGTCCTTAGACCCCCCCCCCCCCCCAACACACACACACACATACACACATTAACAGATATTTTCCCCTTTGTTATGTTGGATTTTTTGCTGTTGCTTGCGGGATTTTTCTTTTCTGGGCCAACGAAGAGAGGCGTGTGAAGCATTCAATTAAAGAAGACCCGAAATTAGGAAAAAAGGAAAAAGATGGGGCTTCACGATCTGCATGCAACTGAAGCCTTAAATACATGGTTTTTATTTCGTTCTTTTATTGTGAGGGTTATGAAAATCAGCACATATGTGCTTTGTTTGCATCCAGTCCCCGTTTGTATGCAGTTTTGTAAATTTTTATTTCATTCCCACCGGCACACTGATGCCCACTCTTCCAAAAAGCAGAACGGGTTTTAACGTAAGCGCAAGATGTTCTGTGTGCGTTTGCACGCCGGAGCTCGGTTTGCAGTCCCATATGAAGGACTTTTGTATGTATATGTGCAGTTGTGGCCTTGTTGTAAACACTGATGGATATATCATAGCGCTGTATTGGTCTGAATGTCATAACTGGAGATTGTGCTTCTTTGAATGGAAACTCTTCTTATCATAGCATGTGATTGTAAAACTATTTCTGTTATAGAGGAGACAAAAAATTTTCTGATCTTGTTTTTAAGGGTGTCTTTAGATAAAAATGTGAAGAATTTTATCAAAATTAGCCTTTGTCAGGTTTTTTGTTTGTTTTTTTGCCAATGAAGAGAGACGTGTGAAGCACTCACCAGAGAAACAGATTTTTTTTTAAAGATGGTGCTTCACGATCTGCATGCAACTGAGGCCTAATATATATATATATATATATATATATTATATATATATATATAATATATATATATATATATATATATATATATATATATATATATATATATATATATAATTTAAACTTTTGTGTGTGTGTTTGAAATCTTTTCCGCAAATTTAAATTCTAAAAAGTATGTTTTGCCTTTAAGATTGAAATGTCCTCATTATTTTTTTTTGAATATTTGGATTTTCCAGTGTGTGTATGTGTGTATGTAAACTTTTTCATAACATTTGAATTTTGAAAACTATATTTTTGTTTTGCTGTTAAAATTGAAAATGTCTTCATAAACATTTTGAATATTGGATTGTTTCTGGTGTATATGGTTTTTCGCTTGTGTGCGTTTTTTTTTTAAATCTAATGGTTTTCTTGTATGGATGCGGGGATGTTTCAGTGTAAATAGCACCTCAACCTTCTGGAAAGTATGTGCAAGAAATTTCCTCTTTTCAATCACTTTCTATCCCCTCGCATTCTTAATTTTTGCCTACCTTTTCCATTTGCGTGCCTTTTTACGAGTAAATCAATTTTTTTAAATGCTCTGAACTATTGCCTGCGTTTTGTCCTGGCGACCAGGGAGTGGTCTGGCAAACACTAGGATGGGCAGAGGATGTGAATTCTGCGTGTTAACTGCCCATAGGCCAGATTCATGCATTTGGATCACTTTGAAGACTTAGCGTTTTTACGCATTTTCAGGATAAAGTGGAACTGCTGACATACTAAACAGGGCCTGGTTTCATAAATGGCCTTTAAGAATGCCATGATAAATCACACGGAGAAACCACAGTGAAACAGTGACTACATAGTATTTCAGACTTAACATGGATATGGCCTTATTTTTTTCAAGCACCTCCCATGCAGGTAGGTATATTATGGCTTCAGATGATTTTTCTCCTTTCCTGGAGAGCACAGCTCATGCCAAGAGCTTGTTGGGGGAGGGGGGGGGGAGTCTCTACATATTTAAATGCACAACGTTTTTGTTCCATTCTTCAGCTAGAGCTCACACACTTTAAGAAAATCATCCAAACATTAGTATTATCCAAGGCAATCATAAACTCTAAATATTTAAAATCACATATGTGCACTCGTGTCCGCACCAGTATGCACACGCACGCATGTACGCACGCACGTAATTGCACACACCTAGACGCGCGCACACACACACACACACACACACATTTATACACGCGCGCGCGCGCATAAAGTTGGAACATTTCACATATACGTGTAAGCTTTTCTTAACATAACCAAAATTAATCATTATACACACTGTGATAAGATAATTTCAATGCTCTACTACTTTAAAATGTTGAAGTCGGTCTGCATTCGGTCTCCCCTGGGAGAGCAGCCCAAGTTTCACGCAGATAAATCTGCTATGACATAGTGGTAATAAATAAATTAATTAATAAGAGGTAGCCTTCCCTATACTTTAAACATCCCAACCCTTTTCTATCTCAGTTTTATCTCCCGTAACCCGATACTCTCTCTCCACACACGCACACACACACACACGCACACACACACACACACAGTCCCCTCACCCCCCAAAAAAACAGTAGTAAGTCTTGGAGGAATACTATACTCCCAAGTCTAACACGTCCAGAGACGCACATGTTGCAAGTACCACCAGCCACAAGTTGTAAAATACAGAGTAAAAGCTGAAGACATAAAAACTCCGTGGCAGCAGAAGCAGCATAGCAGCAGAGCAGTAATACCTACAGGGTTCATTGCTTCCTCCTGGTCTGTGCTCCTTTCAAACGGAGTCAATGTCCAGAACACCTTTAAAGAGCCACTAAGTCAGCAGCTCTACAGTAATGAAGAGAAAGTAATCAGAGAGCCGACTAGGTTAGCAAAACTGGCTAGGCTAGCTAGCAGTGAATGTATTTTATGCTGTAGCTTAGTATAACACAACCCCCTGAGGAACAGTCACAAAGTAAAGAATAAAGTAATTGATGTGGGACTCGTTAAGACTTCAAAGATCTTTTGTCAGAATGTTTAGTATTAACTGGTGGATAAACATGCGAAAAAATGCGAGACAGAGAGAGACAGAGAGGCAAACAAATAGACAAGCAGACAATAGACAAAACAGATACAGGCATACAATGCTGAGTGAATGCATGCACTCCGTGAAATCGATTGAGCACTTTGCAAAGGTCGGAAAAGTCCTCTCAATGTCAGACTGCATACACATAGATACATCACAGGAAGAATGCTTCAGCCAACACGATGTGACGTTGTATCATCCTTGTGCAGTGTGCAGTGTGGTCATCAAGAAAACACTGTATGCACACTGATGACGTGGTCAAACATCCTCGAAGTCGTAATGCGGCTTACCTTAGGGGTGAGCAAAAACACAACAATCTCACCTTTGAAAAACTTCAAAGCACTAGCCGAGGAACGAAAAAAATGACACAGACTCGAAATACACAAAGTAAATCAAACAAAGACTAACTATCGCTAATACACCAAATAATGGTGACAAGATTTACAATGAATTCGAAAAAGCCAACCCACAGCTAGCGAATTTAGACTCAAAAGAGATTACATTAGTAGACCCAATACCATCAGAAATTTAAAGAATACAAGCATCCATGTTGTTGAATACTCGGTCACACACTTCAGGTGACGGGATACCTCATTGGTCAGAGCGCTCTGTATAGGGCACGGGATAGCTCGATGGTCAGAATGCTCGCTTTCTCCCCCGCTAAGGTTAAGCAGCATCGAGCGTGGTTACCAAATGGATGGGTGACCGTTTGCGCGTCTTGGTTTCAGCCACAGTTCACCCAGCTGTAAATGAGTACCTACCCTCTTTAGAGTCGGAAAGTTAAAGCAGCGAGGAGGAAAGATGGGCACCGCCCTCAATATGCTGGCCCCTAGAGAAGCTTAGGTCTCTGACGCCCCACTCCCCTACGACCAAATAGTTATGGGACAACCTTTTACATACTGAAACCTATTCCCCATGCAGATGGCAGGCTACACGATAAATCAGCCACAGTTTCCAACAAAGCACCCAGAAAAAATGTATGTGTGTGAAACTAGAAAAAGGAAAAAAACGTCAAAAAGATTTTTGACCCACAAAGACTGCAGAAAAACGGTCAACACATTCCAGACCCGAAAGTAACGGCCTTCATGCAGACTTAGCAAGACTTAAATATGGCTGGATGTCCATTTGCATAATGCTTATTCTGAGACTGGTTTACTGTCAGGCAATGCAGGAACACTGCGCTATAAAACTGGGTGGGTATTTCCTCTCTTTGGCCATGGATATGAGGCAAGCAGACAGTTGTCTATATATTTTCTACGGCAAATGCACGCACAGATAAAGACAGAACAAACAGAGCACAGCCAGAACATACATATACACACATGTGCATGTGCGCACGCACCACGCACGCACGCACATACACAGAGCTTTGTCGCACAATCAACACCTATTGTGAAATGCAAATCAATCAATCAATCAATAAATATTCACTTAACAAATAAAGAAATAGATAAACTGTAAAAAAAAATGTAGATAAAAAGAGACAAAGAAAGAAGAAACACTGAATGATTAAAACGAATAGAAGTAAAATGAAATAAATAAATAAATAGACAAGCAAAGATGTCAGTGAATAATTACATAATAGTGTAATTTGTGGTATAAGGCGAGCGTCCTAATCAAAAGACCAACCAATTGCGGATAATTACTTCGTAATCTTTATTAGTAACTGAGGATAACCACCAAAAATTTATTTTGCTTTTGGGTGCAAAATTATGCATCCTGATCTTTTGCTGATTACAATGCTTCACATAATATTGTAAAATACACCCCCCCCCCATCCACCCACATATTTTCATTTACTATTGTTGTTTTTGTATTCCTCAATTTTGTGATCTGAGAAAAAAAAGAAATTAAAAAAAGCAAAACAAAACAAAAAAACCCGACCAATCAGTTGTTTTTTTTTATAATCATGACCCAGCGGGCCAGGCATTTCATACCGAGTCTGTTACTTTAGCTCATAGGATTACCTGCATCTAGGCCATGGTACAGAAGTTTTACCTGGCAAAGTGACCGGTATCAGTTTGGGTCGGCTGTGGAATGTATGTTCATATTAAGTTTTGGCAACAAGCTCTGTTTTGGGAACGCGGCAGATGGAGCTTGTGTGACATTTTAGAAGTAGAAAACAAATCACCTTGACTTCAGAGATACAAAAAGCCTTAAAGGGATAATGTAGCAGTGGGGATTGTCCTCATCAAACACTCAATGCACAGTAATTTCACGCCCAAACTAATCTTGATTATAAAATTTGCGAGGAGACTCATGGGTAGAAGGTATAGGTGTCCATAACCTGTGATCGTAGGGGAGCGAGGCATAAGAGACCTCAGCTTCACCAGCGCCAGCATATTGAGGGCGGCGCCCATCTCCTCTCCCTCGCTACTTTACCCTCCCTGACACTAAAGAGGGCAGGTACTCATTTACAGCTGAGTAAACTGGGGGACTGCACTAAGGCCAAGGCGCGCAAAGTCACCATCCAACTGGTAACAACGCACGACGCTGCTTAACTTTGACTTGGGGAAAGCGATTGCTCTGACCACTTAGCTATCCCGCCGCGCCCTGCAAAGACTGGTGACGAATCACAAAGACCCCACAACTGAAATCTATGCTAAGATTCTTCAGACCAACTTCCAGCATGACTCTCTTAATGTGTTGTGACGCAGCTTCCCTCACCCCTGCCATCATGTTTCATTTCGGCCTTGTCTTTGACCAGTCACCCTGCCCCAGACATCTCCAGCAAAGAAAGGACTCATACAGACTGGAAAATAATCCAGCAGTCTTCACCAATTTTCTATTCTTACTTCACCTAGACATGCGAGGAACACTCAGATGTATAATGTTGCTGTGGCTGTCCAAAACTTTGTTCGGAAAACTGCCATTGATATAGTCCTGATAAAAAAAATGACGACAGTAGCACAGTTTTCCCAAGAAAGGTCAGCGGTTTTGTCGAATGATCTTCTTTCTTGATTCAGATTTTATTTATTTATTTATTTTTTTTTTTTAATTTTTTTTATACCACTTTCTGTCACAGCAGATATCTCTGCGTGAAATTTGGGCTGCTCACTCCAGGGAGAGCGCGTCGCCACAAGTACAGCATCTGCCCATTATTTTTTCTTATTTTTCCAGTCTGCAACTGTTTTGGTTCTATATCAGAGTGGTTCTTTTTTCTACAGAATTTTGCCAGTGACAACCCCCTTGTTGCCGTGGGTTCTTTTACATGCGCTAAATAATGATGCGTAACACACAGGACCTCGGTTTATCGTCTCATCCGAAAGACTAGCGCCCAGACTACCACTCATGGTCTCATGGATGGGGAACAAGTTTTGGGCCCAATTTCAGTATTCAGTATCATCAAGGAAGTGCCACAGCAGGTGGAGTAAAACAGGCAGAATGATAAATCGACCTCTCAGCAAATACTTCAGTAGCAACATACCTATCTAATGTGATGGTTGAGCCGTGGGAGCACTTAGGCATTCTGCTGTCAGCCAGACTTCAGGGTATAAGCCACCTTCTCTTTCATAATAGATGAATGGCGGTTCGGTGTCTTCGTAAGGTGTTGAATGCCCTTCTACGCACGGAGTCTTAGTAAATGGTCTCCTTTATTCGTCGAACAACAACAACAACAACACACACACACACACACACACACACGCACGCACGCACGCACGCACGCACGCACACACACATGCACACGCACACACACACATACACGCACACACACAGAGAATTAGACAGACAAGCTTATAGAGTTAGCCAAGAGTCACAAAGAGAAACACAAATAAAAAGAAAAATGACAGACAGACAGATAATCACAGTAGAGGAGAAGAGAATAAAGAGTAAAAAAACTGAGACTACAGACAACTTAACATGGCTTTGCAATGTCACAGAAAGAAAGGCAAAAAAAAGTTCACTGTCGGGGATGTACTGTAGGGATTGCATTTTGTGATACTCCTCACACAAACTTGGCCTAGCTGACGGACATCAAAATGGACCATCACTACATAGACATCCAACTACACAGGAGATTTGATCCAAAAATAAAGGCAGAGGGTTTTGATCAGATTTACAGAAGAGTTTTATTTCTTCATCCATTTGAATATTGGAAACATCATTTCGAAAATGTGTGTGTGTGTGTGTGTGTGTGTGTGTGTGTGTGTGTGTGTGTGTGTGTGTGTGAGATGAGGAGAGGATGTAGAGAGAGGAGAGAGAGAGAGAGAGAGAGAGAGAGAGAGAGAGAGAGAGAGAGACAGACAGACAGACGAGACAGACAGACAGACAGAGAGGGACAGAGAGAGAGAGAGAGAGAGTCAGACAACCAATCAGACAGATAGACTGGGAAAAGAAAGGATACCACTCTTTAGAAAGAATATGGTGATGACGTAGCATTGCTGTTTAATGCTATAACACACACATAAACACACACACACACACACACACACACACACACACAACACACACACACACACACACACACACACACACACACACACACACACACACACACACAGAGCAGAAAATTATTAACAGTCCGGGTAATACTCCAGAAATCATAATGATGATGATCTATAAAAACTTAAAGATGTTGTCTAAAAAAACCGGATAGGTTTTAAAGGATGAGCACAACAGACGGCAGGAGCTTGGGGCTTGAAGAGATAAAGGTCTGTCACCATCGTTTTTATGTCCATTAGAATATTGGAAACGAAAATGCATAATACATAAAAGTTGAAAAGAGAGAGAGAGGGGGAGAGACAGACAGAGAGACAGACAGACAGACAGACAGACAGACGGACAGACAGACAGACAAACAGACAAAGAAAGAGAGAGACAGAAAGAGACAGAGGACGAGAGTACAGAGATACAGAGAGAGAGACTTGTTATTACAGGTTGCAGTTCATATATACCTTCAGGATGTTGTTCACTATCCAGCCCACACGTCCTAGGTTACCACCAACCTGAAAATGATACAAAAAACAAATTGTTAAGACAGAAAGTAAGATCAATATATCCTTAAACAGTAGATACAAAATGACACTGACAGTTTATAATCTAAATGTGCTAGAAAGAAGCTTAGCACACACACACATACACACACATACAGATACACAAACACACACACAGATAGAGAGAGAGGGAGAGGGAAGAGAGAGAGAGAGAGGAGAGAGAGAGAGAGAGAGAGAGAGGAGAGAGGAGAGAGAGAGAGAGAGAGAGAGGAGAGAGAAGAGAGAGAGAGAGAAGAGAGAGAGAGAGAGGAGAGAGAGAGAGAGAGAGAGAGAGAGAGAGAGAGAGAGAGAATGTGCGTGTGTGCGTGTTTGTGTAGCTGTGTGACAGCAGACAGACAGACAGACAGACAAACTGACAGACAGACAGACAGAATGACAAACAGACATACAGAGACAGCGAGACGCAGAAAAACACAGAGAAAAAGCCAAACATAGAGACACAAATACAGAAACAGAGACATTGACAAAGCGACATACAAAACAGTACAAAGAAACAAAGAAACTTCAACTAGAAAAGGGAGAAAAGGACAGCCAATAAGCTTTGCTGTCAACCTTTCTGTAATCCACACTAAGCTATCAAAATCGTAAGGGAACAAAAACAAAACATGCACGCAATCGTTTCATCCAAGAAACATTTTATTGGCATGGAAGGCAGAATAGATGCTGCATGTTGCAGAAAGAGAAGGGGGTGAATTGTAAAGAGTGTAGTTTCTGTACGTTCTATGAAAGGGAAGAAGAGAAAGGGGAGGGGTTGGGCGGCTAAAAAATCTTTAGTTAAAACAAACACAAACAAAAGAAACATGCAGGTTTCATGATGAGAATTTAGAAATAGGTGGATCGGTGGTCTAGGTGATAACGCGCCTTGCCTAGAAAGCAAAAAGTCCGGGTCGGAGTGTGCGATGGTTTGTACCCCGTTTGGGCCCAAAACTTTTCCCCCATCCATTAGACCCTGAGTGGTGGTCTGGGCGCTAGTCTTTCGGATGAGAGGATAAACCGAGGCCCCGTGTGTTACACATCACTATTTAGCGCACGTAAAAGAACCCACGGCAACAAGAGGGTTGACCCTCGCAAAATCCTGTAGAAAAAAAGCCACTCTGATAGGGAACCAAATACAGTTGCATACAGGAAAAAAAGGGTAGGCGCTGCACTTGTGGCGACGCGCTCTCCCCGGGAGAGCAGCCCGAATTTCACGCAGAGAAATCTGGTGTGACAAAAAGTAGTACAAAATACCAAAAAAGTACAAAAATAGAAATAGGAGCACGAGCGAAAAAACCCAAACCCAGAGGAGGGTGAGACATTGAAGAGAGCGTGGTGGGACAGGCAGGTCTGATTATCTTGTGCAGACATGCCGGGACTGACTGCCTCACAGCAATCCCCACCAGACCCATTCAGCTCCATTAGTTAAACAACACACATCATCTATACTGCTGCGTGGGCTGTAGTGGTTGGAGTTTGCTTGCACTGGGGATGTGTGTGTGTATGTGTGTGTGTATGTTTGTGTATGTGTGTGTGTGTGTGTGTGTGTGTGTGTGTGGTTGTGTGTGTGTGTGTGTGTGTGTGTGTGTGTGTGTGTGTGTGTGTGTGTGTGTGTGTGTGTGTGTGTGTGTGTGTGTGTGTGTGTGTGAATGGACTAGTCACACCCATCTCTGTCCCTCGTTGTATCGAGTGATAAGTTAGAGAAGGGAGAGAGAGAGAGAGAGAGAGAGAGAGAGAGAGAGAGAGAGGAGAGAGAGGAGAGAGAGAGAGAGAGGAGAGAGAGAGACAGAGACAGAGACAGAGACAGAGAGACACAGAGAGAGACACAGAGAGAGACAGAGAGAGAGACACAGAGAGAGACAGAGAAGAGAGAGAGAGAGAGACAGAGAGAGAGACAGAGAGACAGAGATGACAGAGAGAGAGAGACAGACAGAGACAGAGAGACAAGAGAGAGAACAGAGAACAGAGAGAAGAGAGAGAGAGAGAGAGAGAGAGAGAGAGAGACACGAGAAGAGAGAGAAGAGAGAGAGAGAGAGACAGAGAGAGAGAGAGAGAGAGGAGGGAGAGAGAGAGAGGAGAGAGGAGAGAGAGAGGAGAGAGGAGAGAGAGAGAGAGAGAGAGAGAGAGAGGAGAGAGACAGAGAGAGAGAAGAGAGAGAGAGAGAGAGAGAGAGAGAGAGAGAGAGAGAGGAGGAGAGGAGGAGAGGAAGGAGAGAGAGAGAGAGAGAGAGAGAGATGAGAGAGAGAAGAGAGAGAGAGAGAGAGAGAGAATTTGAAGATTAATTTGAATTTGAAATTGAATTTGACTTTACTTGAAGCTCATTAAATCATTTTGGAACAGCTAGCCCACTGCATTGATCTGTTTCAGGGAGTGTATCATGTGAAAGGTGCAACCGCGGAATCCTTCCCCTCCACTTACTAGCAAAATTTACACAGGGAATGTAGAGTCACTCACCCTGCTGACCGTGGCTTAGGGATATGGAGTTAAACGTGCACACTATTGCACATTCCAGTAAGGATTAAAGTGTTATGCAAAGGTCTTTCAGGAATTGAAGTCGGTACTAATATTATCTGATCTTATTGTAGTTCTCTGTGTGTATTTTTGTTACTTTATTACTTTCTTTCTGTCCTTGTTTCTTGTCTTCTGTTTGTTACTGTTCTACAAACCGATACCTTAGCCGAGATTCAAACCTTTACTCTCAGACAGTGTCAGATCTCGTTCTAACTACTCCACTACTCTGTCTTCATAACCACAGAGATAGACACAGAAGTATACAAAACACCCAGTAAGACAAAAAAAGAAACTAAGAGAGACAGAGACAGGAGAGGAGAGGCATCAATAATACTCTACACTAAAAACCACTCTTGCCTTACAAATTATACACGTGTCTGCCGATAACGGATGTTACATCCGTGGATCAGCACAGAGGCTGGGCTTGTCATCAGAGGAAAATCCATCCCCTCAATAATGGAGATGGAAGATTCCTGCCCCCTGCCCCGAGAGAACAAGGATCCAGCGATAATCAGCCGCCTGTGTGTCGACAGGACTGTGGGAGCCGGGCTGGGTGGCTCCTACCAGGGTGTACTGCCTTGTAGGATCAGCGGGAAGATTGGGACTACATGACGATGCATCATCCAATTCACTTTGCAAGCGAGGACCTCGGCTTTGCCTTCTCCTCTGTTTGTCCTGATTGGTGTAAAGTTATGACTGTGGCTATCAAACATCCTCCCCACACCAACTAAGATCCAAGCAGAGATTACAAATTTCACAATGAGCAACATTAGAGGAAAAATGATGAATTTCAAAATTTCAAGAATGCAAACGATAAAGAGGCAGAGCACCCACATTCCACATTGCCAACATGACTGAGGTCAGTGGTCTGGGAGATCGTAGAACCGAGAGACATGAGGAACAATGGTGCTATTGTGTGGAGCTCCTTCCGGAGACAGTGGTGATGGAGAAAACTAACCAGACCTGACCTGACCTGACCTGACCTGACCTGGGATAGATTACCATGCCAAGATGTCAGAAAAAGAATAGAGCTAAGAGATATCCTCAAGCTCTCACTAAATAAATGGAACGATACAGGTCACGTTGCAATGAGATAGAGGAGGAGAACGGTGAACAGAATGACAGTCAAACTATACCTAAAGAAAGCCTTGGCAGACCAACAACAAGATGGTTTAGTGACATCTCGAAACACAAACGCATGATATGAGACAGAGAGACACAGGTCAGAGTGTGATGGAGGGGTGCTGTGGAGGACTGCATCCTGCAGTGGATGGACAACCTTGCCCACATGTGGTTCATAGTGTGCACTTCAAAGGGCGTTCCCAGGAGAAGCGTGATCAATGTCCATGATCCTCCTGTCACGCGTGCATAATGTCACAAAACACTCTAGAAGATGAGCAACATGTTAGGAGACATATGCCAGATGTGAGTGGGTGGGTATCAGAGAGAGAGAGAGAGAGAGAGGAGAGAGAGAGGAGAGAGAGGAGAGAGAGAGAGAGAGAGAGAGAGAGAGAGAGAGAGAGAGAGAGAGAGAGAGAGAGAGAGAGAGAGATGAGAGAGAAGAGAGAGAGAGAGAGGCAGAGACAGAGAGAGAGAGGCAGAGACAGAGACAGAGACAGGACAGAGAGACAGACAGACGGACAGACAGACGGACAGACAGACGGACCCACAGAGAAAGACAGACAGCCCCACAGAGAGAAGAAGAGAAACAGATAGAGCCAGAGAGACAGATAGATAGAAAAAAAAACAGTCAGACATTCCGACAGATACAGGAAACAGCAACAGACAGAGACACACAACGTCATCAATCACACTTTACAGTAAAGAGCACTCATCGGCCACAAGTCATGTCTATGTTTTCCCAATAACTAGGCATCAGCACGGCAGTTTAGCGAGTCATCAGAGGACAATCCATCATCCCAAGAATCCACATAGAGGATATCTGACCCCTGTTCTGATGATGCAAGGGCTCACTGAGCTTTGGGGACATAGGGGTAATGGCTATGGGAATACTTTTCTTATCATTGGGACTTACGCAGGCTTTGGCTCGGTCTTGGCAGAATATATGTATTGTGGTGCCAGTATGAAGACTGTGACTCCATTGTGATGTATCACCAGTTTTACTTTATTATTTTTTTTTAAACCTTAGTTTAGTTTCTTTTTTCCTAGAAATGAGTTCAAGTCCAGGTTTCTGGAATTGACAGAGAGGGGACGGGATAGCCTAGTGGTTACAACATTGCGCTCGCAATCTGACAACTCGGGTTCAAACCCGGATCAAGGGGATATTTCCCCTGGAGTTAATATCAGTGCAGACTCCAGTCTTTCAAAAAGTCCTTCAGATGAGACAATAAACTGAGCCCCAGTGTGCATACGCACGCAGAATATCTTGCCCACTCGTTAAATCCTGTTCCGATTTTCGAAAGAATAGGCCACTAAATTGTGTGCAGGTGGGAACAGATGGCAAAATTTACAATACATTTACATGCACACGGGGACTGAATGTAAAAACACACACAAACGCTTATTCAATTATCCTCGATATAAAATAATAAACACACACACATACCTACGCATGCACACACACACATACATATACACGCATATACGTGTGTATAATGTATGTGTGTACAGTTTGTGTTTTAGTAAGTCTGTTAAATACGAGAGTAACGAAGGTCATCTTGCTCTATCTTGTCTGTGTCTAGCGGATTCAGGTTACATTTCTAAATTCACATCTATACTTTTTGTGAAATTCGTTGTGTGTAATGAGCAACTCATGATGTGACTATTTTCACACATCCAGTCACAGAGAGAGAGAGAGAGAGAGAGAGAGAGAGAGAGAGAGAGAGAGAGAGAGAGAGAGGGAGAGAGAGAGAGAGAGAGAGAGAGAGGAGAGAGAGAGAGAGAGAGAGAGAGAGAGAGAGAGAGAGAGAGAGAGAGAGAGAGGAGAGAGAGAGAGAGAGAGAGAGAGGAGAGAGAGGAGAGAGAAGAGAGAGAGAGAGAGAGAGAGAGAGGAGAGAGAGAGAGAGAGAGAGGAGAGAGGAGAGAGAGAGAGAGAGAGAGAGAGAGAGATGAGAGAGAGGAGAGAGAGAGAGAGAGAGAGGAGAGAGAGAGGAGGAGAGGAGAGAGAGAGGGAGAGGGGATGAAACGCCATAGCGTTATAGAGTGAAAAGGAGAGGTGTCACAATATAGATAATACAGAAAATGGAAAATATTCTCTTCAATAACTATTCACATGTACAGCTGCATTTCATACATCATAGCAGGACTCCCAAAAGCCAAACACAAGACTGCTGTCTCGATAGTGATGTATGTACGTTACCGAAGACAAATCACACTGCAAACCTCTTGTCTCCCTGAAAAGAATTAGTCTGTGGACGCAGTACACACTCACATAGAACTAATAGCGAGGAGTATTTTCTCTTCAGTCACAATGTTTAGCCAGCCACTTCAGACTGAGAAAAAGCAGCTGGGATGTCCATTCTGCATTTGCATGCTCCAGAGAGGAAAAACACACAAACATACAATCGAGCAATCAAGCAGGTGTCACACACACACACACACACACACACACACACACACACACACACACACACACACACACACACACACACACACACACACACACACACACACACACACACACATACACACACACACACACAAACACACACACAAACAGAGGAGAGAGAGAGAGAGAGAGAGAGAGAGAGACAGAGACAGAGACAGAGACAGAGACAGAGACAGAGACAGAGAGACAGACAGACAAACAGACAGACAGACAGACAGACAGACAGACTCAAACACACACACACCCTCACACACATACGCAGATCATCTTGCGCACACGTTAAATCATGTTATGCTTTTCATAAGAGTAGGCCATTGTGTGCCGGTGGGAACAGATAGCAGATTTACAAAACTGAATACACACGGGGACTCTATGTAAAAAAGCACATGCGTGCTTATTACATTATTTTCGATATAGAAGGATAAAATAAATAAACAATAAACACACACACAGATACACACACACACACACTTAACAGAATAATCTGTTACACACTTTTCTTTACTGAAGAGCCTAGTGACACCACCACCACCACCACAACAACTACCACCACCACTGCCATCACAAACAAAGCTTCGTGCACTTGTTCTTACACAAACTTCCCTAATCCAGGCTCTAGAAAGCCGAGTCATGGAACAGCATGGGTGACACTTCATTCTGCAGCTTAGGACAAACAGTACTACATGGCCCTTCAATATTGACATCCTTCGCTGCTTCCTCCACATCACGATCTGGCTTATCGGCAGCAGCAGCAGCAGCAGCAATATGCATCATGTGAAGAGGGTAGACAGGGTAGGTGACCTGCTTGTATGGGGGTGGGGGGTGGTGTGTGTGTGTATTTGTGTGTTTGTGTGTGTGTGTGTGTAGATGTGTGTGTATGTGTGTGTGTGTGTGTGTGTGTGTGTGTGTGTGTGTGTGTGTGTGTGTGTGTGTGTGTGTGTGTGTGTGTGTGTGTGTGTGTGTGTGTAGATGTGTGTGTGTGTGTGGTTGTGTGTGTTGTGTCTTGTGTGTGTTGTGTTTTATTGTTGTGTGTGTATGTGTGTGTATGTGTGTGTGTATGTGTGTGTATGTGTGTGTATGTGTGTGTATGTGTGTGTTGTGTGTGTGTGTGTGTGTGTGCGTGTGGATGTGTGGTGTGTGGTGTTGTTTTGTTGTTGTTGTTGTTGTTGTTGTTGTGTGTGTGTGCGCGAGCGTGCGCGCAGACGCCATTAAAACAAAGTAATTTAGAGTGGATGGCTAAACAAGATATCTGTTTTCATTGTGTGTTTTTTTGTTTGTTATTATGATCTATTGGAACAGTGGTCTAGAGATAACTAACAAATACAGCGAGAAGTCTGGCTTCAATCTTCCGTTTGAGTCTGTACTTTTCTCCATCCACACGACTTTATGTGGTGGTCTGGGCGCTTAGTTTGTTTGCATAAGACCAATATCATGTGAGAAGCAGGCATTAAGTGCACGTAAAAGATGTTTTACCCACCTCACCAAGAGAGTTATCCCTGATGTAGTTTTGTAGAAAAGCACTATGTTCGGAAAATGTGTATACACACATATAAGAAAACAGGGAAAAAGTTAGCGTAAGCCTTGTAGTACAGCACTCTCTCAGAGAAGCAGAATGAATAAAACTTGGAAAAATTACCCTGACTGGATAAAATATACAATAGAATACAATGCAATGTAATGTAAAAAAATATAACAACGCAATACAAAGCAATACATCATACAATACAACACAATGCAATAATTCTATAATACAACACAACATAATACAATAGAACACAACACGATAAAATGCAGCACAAGACAAAACAACACACAAAAACCATATACTACAACTCAAGATTAATTTAACCTGCTTGTGACTTATTGAATTTTACATGCCTAATTTTGGATTCACAGACGAAAGGCAAAAAAGAAAAAAAAAAGCTGTTATTACTTTCCAATTATGTTTCTAATCTAGATACCTCTTTTCTTCAAGAAGATGTTCTTCCTTTTTTTTTCTAAGACTGGATAACACCTTAGTGAACCACAGGGTTGGTGTTTCCTGTTTGGTGAATTACTTAGATGAGAAATATCTGGACTCCAAAGGAAATCAAAGGAGGCTGAAGCCTCAGCCACCACTGGGATTTCTAACGAGGTACATCTAGGACCTGAACTCGAGTTTGGTATGAAAAAGTCAACAATTTAAAATAAATCTTACATACCCACACCAAAGAATTTCTACATATTATTTCTATCAAGATATGATTAGGTAATCCTGTGGCTGACAGCTCGTTCTAGCATTCAAGTAAAAATAAATTGAAGCCAACCTATGGTTTAAATTAAACATTACCCTCTCCCTTCTCTCCCCCTACCCTAAAAAGAAGGAAAAATCTATAAAAGAAAAAGACACAGAAAAAGTGACAAAGGTGTATAATCAGAACGTCTCTCATCCAGCATGTATGACATAGAATACTTTTCTAGGAGTGGAATTATTTAGCATATTGATGAACACAATTGAATTTGTCGTTTGAAACATGCGCCCATGTCTCCTGTTTTCTTTCTCTCTTCTATTTTTCTATGTGTTTCCTTTTTTGTCTTTCTTTCTCCTTGTCTTTTTTGTTTTTTTTTCTTGTTCTTCTTCATTTTATTTCTGTTTGTTTTTGGTTTTGTTTCTTATCTGCCCCTCTGTCTGTATGTCTTTCTTTAGTCTTTTTTTTATTCTTTCTATGTTGCTTTTATTCTTTCTTTATTTTCTTTCTTTCTTTCCTTTTTATTTGTTTGCTTTTATTCTTTCTTTCTTTCTTTCTTTCTTTCTTTCTTTCTTTCTTTCTTTCTTTCTTCTTTCTTTCCTTCTTTCTTTCTTTCTTTCTTTGGACTCTCCTCTTTGTGGTTTCTTTCTTTTCTTTCCATTTCTTCCTCTTCTTTCCTTTCATGTTCCTTGCCTTTCTCTCTTGCCTTTGAAGAGAGAGTTTGAGGTTCAGGTTCAGGCTGTCTGCCCAGTCATCCATGAAGGCTTGCGCTGTATGGGCGGCATTAGTCAGGTAGCCCCTGTCACTTCCACTGAACCCCCACACCCTCAGGAGACGTTTCCTCCCAAACTATCTGCAGCTCAGTCTATCATCAGATAGTAGTCAAGCCATAACTGTCTTCTTCCTTTTCTTGTCAAAAGCTAAGAAAAGCCTCTTTTTGTGGAAGAAGCTCTGCCCACTCTACAGCGAGATGTTGCCTTCTAGATCGATGGGGTTATGTATGCCTATATGCCATTATAAGAGGAAATATCTCGTCCAAAACTATCTTCTCTCTATTATTAGTCACTCGTCAAAACCATGACTTTCCTCTTCTTTTTTGTCAAAAATTGAGAAAAGTCTCTTTTGTGACTCTCGTAGATATAGAATAAAATGTTTCTATCCAAATCCTCCGGCACCGCCCTCAACATGCTGGCCCGTAGAGTAGCCGAGGTCTTCTGATACCTCACTCCCCTACGACCACATAGGTTCTGGGACACCTTTATCTTTACCTACCTTTTTTCCGAATCCTGGTGTTGTATGTTATCTTCATTGGAATCTCTATTAACTACCTTCATCTTAGTTGGCACACTGCTTTTTCTCGGAAGCTTACAGAAAAATCACTTGCGTGACCAATTTTAGACAAAAATAAAATATGTATATAACAATCTCGAAATTATCTTGGACGTTAACGGGATTATATAACAGTGAACGGGTACACGCTTTTGCTGCCTAAATGTTGTACATATAGGAAATCGCTCACCCACAGGCATCTGCATTCTGTCCACAGATAGCAGGAAAACCTCACTATGCTGTCTTTTTGTGTAAAGCTCATAAAAGCGTATTTTGTGTGACCAGTCTGGACATGGTTAAAATAACTTTGAAGTGCCATAGAGGTTGATGGTATCATTAGTAATAAACGGTGGATGCTTTTGACTTTGGCGGGATCTACACCTGAAGGAGAAAGGTTTGATAGAGAGGTCACGACTCACACATGATCTTTTGTCGATTGTGAAGAAGAGTTTCTGGGGGTAAGAGTGAAACTGCTGTAAAAATGTTTCATCAAAAGTCTCTATGGACACACACACACACGCACACACGCGCACACGCACACACACAAACAAACAAACACACATCCACACACACACACACAAACACAAACACAAACACACTATCTACATTTTTCTTACCCCCCCCCTGTTTTGATCCTTCTGTCCTTCTCCCCTTTCCCAAATCATTCTCCTGCAAACAACCAGATGTCATTTGCAATCCCATGTTTACTTGAAAAGCAAGAAGGCCAAGACAAATGGGGAAATAAGTGTGACCCATATCACGTAGTCAGACACAGAAAGACGGATTGCTTTAGCCACCAAGACATTCATTTCCTCTGGAGGTTTCCAGGAATATATAGGGGCCATCTTCTTCTCCTCACGTGTCCTTGTTTTGGCACGTCAGAACATCTGATAACAGTTCCTCTGATAACGGTTCTGCTGGAACATAAGTCAAACGCGTGGGTGCCGCAGTCAGTATCGTAGTCCCCCCAACCCTACCACTCAGGGCACCACATGGGCGGTTTTTATGGCATGGAGATATATCATTTCGGGAAACGCTGTCAGAAAAAAGTCCTGTTCAAGGGTTGTATCTGTGTCGATATGTTTTATTATAGCAATCCTGTTTTCACCTCATCTTGTCCACATTTCCGCCTTTTTTATGTAAACTTTTTTTTCTTCTCTCCGTTCAGCTAGTGACAGTCATTGTTTATTTTTATTTTTATTATTTTATTTTATATTATTATTATTATTATTATTATTATTATTATTATTATTATTATTATTATTATTATTATTATTATTATTTATACCACTTTATTTTACAGCAGATTTCTATGCGTGAAATTCGGGCTGCTCTCCCCTAGGAGAGCGCGTCGCCACAAGTGCAGCGCCTACCATTATTTTTATTTCCCTCAGGGATGGTGTCTTAACACTACACCTGTGTGCATGCTGGGTTTTTAAAATAATTTTGTCATCCGCTCCTACCGGCACACGATGGCCTGCTCTTCCAAAAGGCGGAACGGGGTTTTAACGTGTGCGCAAGATGTTCTGCGTGCGTTCGCACACGGGGCCTCGGTTTATAGTCTCATCCGAATTGTCTTTTGATTTTTTTCTTTTCTCTCTTCAGCTAGTGACATGTCATTGTCTTTAAACTTTTTCCTTCATCCCATAACATGCCATTCTCCTGAATCATGTTTCATCCGTGAACGAAATGGCATGTAATTATTGAGAATGTATAAAAGGGGAAGAAGTAAGGGATGTTAAGGCAGCATCGTTGTATATCTTATCTTTGCTGATCGATGACTGTTTTACTTATTATTGTCTTTTTTTAAAATCTGGATTACTTTATGCCTATTTGTCTCGTTTGCTATCTGCTTTTCTACATTTCTTTTGCTTTGTGTTCTTTTTTCTGTCTGTCTGTCTGTCTGTCTGTCTGTCTGTCTGTCTGTCTGTCTGTCTGTCTGTCTTCTTTCTTTCTTTCTTTCTTTCTTTTTTCTTTCTTTTTCTTTTTCGTTTGACCTCTTCATCCTTCTTTCTTTTTTTTTTCACTCTTTCCTTCTTCTTCTTCTTTCTTTTTATTTCTTCGTTTTTTCTTTCTTTCTTGATTCCTTTCTTTCTTTTTAATCTTGTGTGATGAATCAAGCAGTCAGGGTAGCTTCCTCAGGACAATCTAGTCTTCCTTACCTCCAACAATCCCACAGTCACGACGATAGGCCATAAACTGTGTTCCTCCGCTGGTCGACAATGCCTGGTGTTTGCAAAGGTTGATGTAATTTACGTGTGTAGATGTTAGCTTCGTAGGAGCTCGAGTGGCAGATTGTAGGTGTATTGGCTTTTCCGCTTCTTCCCAAGGAGAGCAGCCCGAATTTCAGCAGAGAAATCTGCTGTGACATAAAGTGGTATACAAAAATAGCATAAAAGACTGTTTGGGCTTTGAGATTGTGTCTTGGGATTTGTCGCGTGCGTTTTGCTTTTCAACTAGAAGTCCACTTTGATTTGACATATAAAATTTGGTTTCTCAATAGTAGCCGTGAAATGAAATGCAATAAAATGGAATGAGGGAGGGTAATAGATTGTGATATTCTCAGAATTAGCCGTGGAATGAAATGCACTAAAGCGGAATGAGGTAGTGTAGTAGACTGCCCACTCTCAGGCCAGGGCCTCACCCATTCTGAGATTGTGTACCTCTGCTAGTGGCTTCTGCTCGGTGTGATTCTGTCCTGATGTTTATGTGTGCTATTGGCTAAGTGGAGGTACTGCCAAAGCTACTATGTTGAGTATATGTTCCCACGTTTACCTTCACCTATCCCGTAGTCTACCTCTCATTTTACAGAAACTCAAATCATTTGACTAGAATGTAAGTGTCTTAAGTATTAGATCTTACTGGTGTTCGGATGTACTATACAATATATAAAGCTGTTCTACAACAGAGTCTCGAATTAAGTGACAGTTCCCGCTACACGAAGAGTTATGTTCTCTCTCTCTTTCTCTCTGTCTCTGAGTCTGTCTCTGTGTTTCTTTGTCTCTGTCTCTTATTTCTTTCTTCTCTCTCTCTCTGTGTCTGAATCCATAGTTGAGTAA
>CM060318.1:83263093-83265593 GCA_030674155.1 Stramonita haemastoma | reverse complement strand
TGCGATGCTTGCCAGACATCTGCATTGCTCTGCATCTGCCGTTATCAAGTGATACTGTCAGACATACCTCATTCGTCAAGAATGATAACGTTCTGCTTTTTTCACTGCCCTGTTGTTATAAAAGGTAAACATGAGAATGCATGGGGGATACCTCGGTGAAAATGATGCAATACAAAGCTATATGCATGTCGTGTATTGATTTTTAAAAACAGACAGACAGACAGACAGACAGAATACAACATACCCACACCCACAAACAAACACCCACCCCACACCCACCCACCCTCCACACACCCACACCCACACACTGGCGCGCGCGCGCGTGTGTGTGTGTGTGTGTGTGGTGCGTGCGCGCGCGCGCGCGCGTGTGTGTATGTGTATGTGTAAGTGTGTGTAAGTATGATTAAGAATCATTGTGCAATACAAGCAATGTTTTGTATCCTCTTATATTTGACTTGAGTTTCATTGCAAAGTTGTGCACTCCCACTGGTGTCATCATTTACCCATCCTGTCATAGCAGATAAAAGGGAGCATTCTAGAGTTTCTCAGTGGCACAGGTGTATCATTCAAGGTAAAATGCTAAACATGTCCACGGACTCAATACACTGTTTTCAAGAACATCTCGCTAAAAACGCCAACATTCGAATGAAATGTTCTCTCTTTTCTATTCCATTCCTTTATTCTTTTATTTCAAAGATATTGGAATAAACACCATCTGTTATCATCGGCACACAATGGCCTACACTTCCGAAAAGCGGAACGGGTTTTAACCTGTGCGCAAAATATTCTGCGTGCCTCCGTACACGGGACCTCGGTTTATAGTCTTATTCGAAGGACTTTTTTTTTTTTTTTTTTTGGGGGGGGGGGGGGGGGGGGCGCACCGATGTTAGCTCCAGAGAAAAAAATCTCTCTTGAACGAGGTTCGAACCCGGGTCAGGAGATCACGAGCGCATCACTCTGACCACCAGGCAATCCTGTCCCCCCTCTTCAATGTCCAAACACTTTATATGTTTTGCTGTTCGCCCCTTCTTTAGAATAATCTGGTCTTTTTGTGTGTGTTTGTTGTGTGGTACTTTTGAATACTAGTTGTATGATATGCCCATGGCATGACCTTTTTGTATGCATTTTCGTGTTTCCTGTGATCATTTGAACTATTGTTAGCCAGTTTGTAATGTGACTGTTTTCATAATATGCTACGTTACATTCAAGGTTGATTTTTAACAAACTGCTCAGTTTATTAAATTTTACATAAGACAAACGTTCTTAAAACACTCTAAACGATATCTATATCTCCTGCCTTTTGTATCATAATTATGCTGACATTATAACGACTTGAGTGATTTTGATCGGGACCAATTGGCAACAACATGAAGGAAAAAAGCAGACAGATACAGGATCAAACTTTCCCATTTACCAAAGTGGTCTCCTGACTGTGTGCACGCAACTCAATTTTCTTGCCCATCCATCATCGCGCTGTGAGGTCCCCTGCTCTCATTAACACCACAGCCTCCTTCCCCTTCTTCCCCTCTCCCCTTACCTCTTTTGCTTCACACCCCTGCGCCATGTCCTTAGCGGGTGTCCACTCCAAGTTAATAGAAAATGGATAACCACTCTTTTTTTCTGAACGTGGAGCTATATTAAGAATAGCCCATGTGATTTAGATAGCTTTATTTTCTATGTTGTTATTGTTTTATGTCGTTTTCTGTTGTTTTAGTTTATGTTAAGATGGCCAGTGGCAGACCAATCTAATAACAACTAAACAAGAACAACAAACACACAGACATGTATGCTGCATAAGAAATAATGGAAATATTTTTCTATTTATTGTTGGTAGGGGGGGGGTTTTGGGGGTTGGGGGGTTTGTTTTGTTGTTGTTGTTGCAATTTAGCTTTTCTTTGAATGTTCGCACTAGTCCACAACAATTCAATTACCAGATTAAACAGTTTCATTGTGAAATATCAAATACTCTTTTGTATCACAAACAAACAACATCACTTAGATAAAGACAGTATACAAGAGCAATCCATGTATTGTACAATGTTTGCAAAGGCAGGAAAAGAAAACAATCATTAAAACAAAGTTTAAATCCCAGGGAAGCAAATCTTTTCCCATAAGCTTTCGTTCGTCGATCTTCATATTTGACTTTGATGCATATCTGCAAGTACTTCCATAACCCTCTAGTAAATATGGATATAAAAGATCATAATGCAAAAAATTGCCACGTGTCTATCCCTGCTTTCGATGGATTGCAGAAACAGGAAATATACATTCAAGTAGTTAGGGAATCTGGACCTGGTGAGGAACAGTACTGTCTGAAATTAGGTCTTTTCAGCTCATCTCACCTGACCCTTTAACCTTCACGCCTGAACTGCAAATGAAACAACAAGGTGACACATAATTATAGGGTCACTAAAGCAGACGGAACTCTGGTATAAATCTGGACAGTGAAAAGCCCGATTTTGTGTTCTTGTTGTTATTGTTCTTGTTGTTGTGCATTACC
>CM060318.1:83255593-83258093 GCA_030674155.1 Stramonita haemastoma | reverse complement strand
GAGAGAGAGAGAGAGAGGAGAGGAGAGAGAGAGAGAGAGAGAGAGAGAGAGAGAGAGAGAGAGAGAGAGAGAGAGGAATGTAGATAACCAGTCAGACAAAAAATAAGACAGCCTGACAAGCAGACAAATAGATGGACATCGTTACAGGAAGCAGCAGAAATAGATCTGGGCTGGACTGGCAGTGGACATGCAAATGAAGACAAAAACATTGGCCACTCAAAAGCCTTGTTACTATTCTGGGCAGGAACGACCACTCTCCTGCAGCTGTTGTCTCCCTTTGCAGCGCTACAAGATCGTGGTCATTGCTTTTCTTCCTTGACCACTGTTTCCTATCAGGAAGAATATTGGTGTGTGTGTGTGTGTGTGTGTGTGTGTGTGTGTGTGTGTGTGTGTGTGTGTGTGTGTGTGTGTGTGTGTGTGTGTGTGCTTGTTGATCCCTTGTTCTTCTTCCCATCTCCTCTGATTTCGTTTCCTAAGCTGTGTTCCTCTTCCTGTTTCCT
Source organism: Stramonita haemastoma (assembly GCA_030674155.1). NCBI lineage: Eukaryota > Metazoa > Mollusca > Gastropoda > Neogastropoda > Muricidae > Stramonita > Stramonita haemastoma. The sequence continues at coordinate 83,257,593 of CM060318.1, read as the reverse complement.
GCCTGTTCCTCTGCATCCTCTTCATGTTCATTATCTTCTTCTTTTTTCTCTTCTGCTTGATGTTTTGGCTCTTTTTTTCGTCTTACTCTTTGTTGTTGTTGTTGTTGTTGTTGTTGTTGTTGTTGTTTCTTCTTCTTCTTCTTCTTCTTCTTCTTCTTCTTCTTCTTCTTCCTTCTTCTTCTTCTTCTTCTTCTTCTTCTTCTTCTTCTTCTTCTTTTCTTCTTCTTCTTCTTCTTCTTCTTCTTGTCCTTTCCCTTCTCCGTCTCTTCCTCCTCACCTTCATCCTACTTTTTGTTCTTTTTCTCTACAACATCATTCTGCCTTTCAACTTGCCATGGTTTGACCCTGGTCCATGTCAAAGGATGGGTTCGATACGTGCATGACATGTTCTGCAGGCGTTCACACACGGAAAAGGGTAATTGTCTCATCAGAGAGGCTTGTAGGGGGCTGGCATCAGAAGCGGGGCCAGCTTATGGGAGAATGATCCCTCAGCCAAAGGCTCATGCATTTATACAGGATAGTCTAGCGGTTAGACATTGCATTTGCAATCTCACGATCCGGGTTCAAATCCTATTGGAGAGGATGTTTGCCCTGGAGTTAACATTTGTGCAGAATCGACTCTCTCCAAGAGTCCTTCGGATGAGACTAGAAACCGAGGCCCAGTGTGCGAAGGCAAGCAGAACATCTTGCGCACACGTTAAATCCTGTTTCGCTCTTCGAAAGAGTAGGCCAATGTGTACCGGTGGGAACAGATAACAAAGTCTACAAAAGTGCATACACACGAGAACTGGATATATAAAAGCACATGAGTGTTTATTTCATTATCCTCGATATAAAAAAAATAAGTTAATTAAAAATAGCTTTACAAATACATTTGTGTGAGTATGCACATGATCATTCAACATATGGAAATTGCTTTTATTTTAAAGTCTTAGGAATAGATAAGGCTTCCTCTAGCGTAGGCCAAAAGCTTTGTCCTTTACTGATGTAAGCAAAGTGTCAACTTCATGCTGCGGCATATTGCTTTGAGATTGTCTTTACTCGTGACAAAGCCTATAGCAAAACAACCTATTCCTTGTATTGAAAAAAATCCTCTGAAGTCGGTGTATATCCTATAAAGTTATTATTATTAATGTACTTGAAAACAGCCATACATACAAAGTTCGTGAGCTTTTGATCTCAAGGGATTCCTAGGTGTGATGAATCAGACAGTGCATGTTCCAGGTGACTACCAGGGTATTAACCCGAGAAACGCCTAACAACTCACTCACTCATTCACTCAGTCCCATGTCCCAAAGGACGTAGGGGGGACATGAGATAAGACGCAACAGAGATCTTTTTCCATGCTTCACGATCCTGTGTGGCTAGTAGGAGGTGTTGTAGGGGTTGGGCGGTCCAGTCTTTGATGTTGTCAGCCCATGATTTCTTTTGGGGCCTCTTCTTCTCTTGCCCTCGACTGTTCCTTGCAGGATAGATTTTGCTAGGGTATTGTGTCTTGTGGTGTGACCAAACCACATCAGCTTTCTCCTCTTTATGGTGAAAGAGCAAAGGCTCTTGGGGGCCCACACGCTTTTTGATTTCTTCTTTCACATAGTTATTGGTCTTGTGTTCTTTATATGATATTTTGAGGAGTCTTCTGTGGCACTTGTTCTCGAATGCTTGGATTCTCCTCTCTAACGCCTAACAACACAACAACATAAAAATCATTCATTGATCTAGTTAAAAAAAAGGTAAAATGTCAAAAAACCTGTATGGTAGCATTGAAGCGAGGCATTAGAGATCCAAGCTTCTCTAGGGGCCAGCATGTTGAGGGCGGTGCCCATCACCTCTCCCTCGCCGCTCTACCTCCCCTGACCATAAAGAGGGCAGGTACCCATTTACAGCTGGATGAACTGGGAGGGACTGTACTGAAGCCCAGGCGCACAAACGGTCACCCATCCAATCGGTAACCACGCTTGATGCTGCTCAACTGTGGCTGGGGTAAAGCGAGTAAAGCTTTG
>CM060318.1:83238093-83250593 GCA_030674155.1 Stramonita haemastoma | reverse complement strand
CAAAGAACACAAGACCAATAACTATGTGAAAGAAGAAATCAAAAAGCGTGTGGGCCCCCAAGAGCCTTTGCTCTCCACCATAAAGAGGAGAAAGCTGATGTGGTTTGGTCACACCACAAGACACAACACCCTAGCAAAAACCATCCTGCAAGGAACAGTCGAGGGCAAGAGAAGAAGAGGCCGCCAAAAGAAATCATGGGTTGACAACATCAAAGACTGGACCGCCCAACCCCTGCAACACCTCCTACTAGCCACACAGGATCGTGAAGCATGGAAAAAGATCTCTGTTGCGTCTTCTCTCATGTCCCCCCTACGTCCTTTGGGACATGGGACTGAGTGAGTGAGTGACACAGTGCCAAGCGTATACAGTCTAAAATAATAAAATCCATAATTGACAAAATTATCCACCCAAATCATGCTAAAAGCTAATAGATATTGATTTTTCTTGCTACTGCAGCACACAAATCTCTTCTAAGGCAGCATCAGCAGGATAAATACGGGCAAACTGTCATATTGTGGAATGCTTCACCATTGCAGAATCGATTCCACAATTGACGCTGACAGTGTTTCCGCTTTGTAGACTGGCGGGCACAATGGGCTTTGAAAATATGCCAGAGATGCTTGCTTCATGGTCGAATAACCTCAATCCTTGCTAATAGAATTTCCAGCTAATTTGTACCACCCTTTTCGGAGGCGAGTTGATGCCGTGATATGTTCAAGGCAGACACACTGTAACCCGCTGTGACATCTCACTTCAAGCATGAACGGGTGTTTGCGTGTGACTGTTGAAAAAATGATGATTGTCTGCCATCGTGGCAGTTCTGCTCAAAACAATGTGTGCACCTAGTGTTGTGGTAGCGTTTTAGTAGCTTAGACATGTTACCTCGTACATACTGTTTCAATAGTTTTGAATTTATGTACATAATGATAGCTATACAAAACAGAAAAGTGACAACCAAAGAGTCCAAAGAAAAAAATGACCCAGCAAATCGAAAAACCAAAGGAAATTCAAAGGCAAACAAAAAGTAATAATAATAAAAGCTGAGATAAAGAATGGCAATGTAAAGGGATGACGACTTAATCTATGTGAAAAACCTGTTACACACAAAACACAAACTGTACAACCTGAACAAGAGAGAATTTTGAATGGGAAAAAAGTTAAGCAAGTCTGCGCGCTGTCATGTATTTCAGATTCATGGCTCTGCATTAAACTGTATGGCCGTCCAAAGATAGCAATGGCAGAAATATGAACAGGTTGACACACTGCAAACAACTTCCCCAGTGCAGTGTAAATCCTCCTCTGACAGGGCCCATTAGGACTGCTGCACAGATTGACAGCCACAATGGCCCTTTAACGTGCGCCATAATCGTTAGTTACATGGTCGAAAAGCCACATGTCCTGTGGATATACTTTGCAGCTTATTCCTAGCACCGTTTGCAGAAGTGAGGTAATGCTGCAATAGAACAGGCACACACGTTGCTGCCTGCTAAAACATTTAACGCCAAGCGGGAATGGCTGTTTGCATGTGCATGTTAACAGTGATAGTGATTGCGTAGGACGTAGCATGTCTGCCCAGAAAGATGCAGGTGTATAGTGGTATAGCAGGCTTTGTTGACTGATGTGCATGTTAAAGCGGATGCGTTGTTTCACTTGGTCTGTACATATCCTGCTACACATAGAGGAATACAAAGTAAAAAAGGAGTATCTACCATGAGTTCAGTCCAACATTAACAGTTGTCAGAATACAAAACCTAGTAATAGCGAAAGAAGTGTCAATATGCATAAACAAAGAACGGAAATAGATAGTGGTGCTTGCTTGGGTGTTTAGATAAAGTCCTTTAAATATCATTCCCATTTCAAACAGTTTTGAGCGGATCAATGAAGATAAGAAACAAGAAAACTTTGAACAACAAAAGAACCACCCAAACAACCCCCCTAGACACTTATTGCCATATGTTGCTATTACGGCAAGCAACTGTTTTGGTGCAAGAATCGTAGAAAACTAGGCCATCTAAACCAGTATGAAAAACAACATTTTTCCATCTGCATGCATTGTCACTGCATACACGGACAAGCACAATAGCTGTCCAATGCACAATGCTTCAGAAAGGCTAGTTTTATGGTTGAAGAACCTCATCTCCCCCTAATAGAATTTGCAGCTAATATTTCCCACACTTTACAAACCAAGAGTTAACGCCACAGTATTTTTTGGCACAGAAACTATTGCCCGTTGTGGCGTATCACACCAAGCGTGAATGGCCGCTTGCATATGATTGTATGTTAACATTTGATTGTGTGTTGATATGACAAGCTTATACAGAGCGCGCGGTATAGGAATATAGCATCACAGCAATATGCATCATTCTGTGTAGGTTGTGACACGATGATGGACACTGATACCACAGCTTTTGTGCCTTTGTCATGGTAATCTTGTCGCCTCTTTTATTGATGTCAGTAATGATGCCAGACATTGTTAAGGGAGTGCAGAGAACAACAATCTATACTAATGCAAATGACCATGTGAGCGTGCTCGCGTTTGTCGTGGGTTGTGTGGTGTGGTGGTTCGCGGCGGCGTGGTGCTGTTCGTCCATTGTGCTTTCGCCCGTGTGTGTGAGTTTGTAATATGTCATTGTGGGGAATGTCTTGTGTATGTGTGTGTTGTGTGTGTGTGCGGTGTGCGTGTGCGTAGTGGTTGTGGTGTCGTGCGTGTTGTTCTGTGCGTAAGTGTGTGCATGCATGTGTGCTTGTACGTGCTTGTGCGTTGTGTATACGTGAGTATGCATACATGCATACATGTGTGGTACTGCGTGTGGGTACGCAGTGCATAGCATGCCTGTATGCGCACGATGTGATTTCAGAAGCATGCGTATGTGACAGTAGTGGGTACTCACTGCAAGCATCCTTACCAGGTGCAATTTATTTCGGGCCGCCGAGAGGCACATTATCCTGAAGACCCTAACAACCAATCGTCCTTACCATGGGCTTGGGTCTCCTCGTCTGACGCAATAGAGGGCACCTTCTCTCTGAAACTAATAGGGAAGTATCAGCTATGTGTTTGAGCACTGGGTTCTAGGTCACATTTCATCTTCTGACCTAATCAATCAACTTTCTTGTTAATAGATACATTGCGATGGAATTATCAATCTCTGTGTGTATCAGCATACTGGTGATTCAGGTCACTCTTTACTCTTGTTCTCTGTCTATGATCCTATATCTATCAAGCTCTGTGTGTATATAGCATACACTTCGCTGTCTATGATGCTGAATTTATCAATCTCTGTGTGTGTCCAGCATACGATTCAGTCACTCTCTTATTCTTGTTCTCTGTCTATGATCTATATCTATCAAGCTCTGTGTGTATATAGCATACAGGCGATTTCAGTCATACCACTTTATGTCAAGGCAGATTTCTCTGCGTGAAATTCGGGTTGCTCTTCCCAGGGAGAGCGTGTCCCCACAAGAGCAGTGCCACCCATTATTTTTCTTTTCTTTTCCTATCTGCAGCTGTATTTGTTTCCCTATCACTATTTTTTCCCTCTCTCTATGATGCTGAATCTATCAAGTTCTGTGTGGATATAGTATACTGGCGATTTTAGTCACTTTTAGTTTCTGCTCTCTTTTGTACTTATGTTGACTTTAACCTCCGACTATGATTGATAGTTCGCTGTTTTCTATTTGAAGAAAATTTAGAAAAAAAAAGATAGATATGATTGATGTTATTATTTTGCAGGATGTATGCAAAGAGATGTGCTGTGAGTGAGAGGAGAGAGAGAGAGAGAGAGAGAGAGAGAGAGAGAGAGAGAGAGAGAGAGAGAGAGAGAGAGAGAGAGAGAGAGAGAGAGAGAGAGAGAGAGAGAGAGAGAGAGAGAGAGAGAGAGAGAGAGAGAGAGAGGAGAGAGAGACACTGAACATGACACTGAACACTGAACACTGAAATGCTTTAATGTGCTTCGGTCATTGGCCACAATACAAGCTAAAAAGAAATAAAGAGGTTGGGTGGTTGTGTGACGAAGACACATACCCTCATCATCACTGTCAACATTTACAGATACATATATTAATGCACATATATATGCATCATCATCATCATCATTATTATCATTGACCCAGTTGTCATCTTCATCATCTCATCATTATTACTATCATGATGTTATTAACGAGAGAGATACCTGTGCAATCGCGCAGAGAGAAATGTTGCTATCAGTCTCTTTTCTGTGTTAACTCGTCTACTAGCATGTCTGCAACTTGTTTATTTTAGACATGTTTTGAAACATTTTTTCCCTCAAAATTTGGATCTTTTACCCGACATGATAGATGCATGTTTAGACTTCTTCCAAATGAAGATAATAACTGATGGCTACGTCAGTTCTTTGAGGCTGAGAATGCAGGAGATAGCGTCTCTTTTAAAATGTATTAGATTTTCATGTACATTTTACATTTTGCAGCACTTTAAGTCACGGCAGATTTCTCTCCGTGAAATTCGGGCTGCTCTCCCAGGGGGAACGCGTCGTCACAAAGCAGAACCACCCATCTTTTTTGTTCTGTTCCTGCCTGCAACTGCATTTGTTTCCCAATCAGAGTGGGGATTTTTTAATAGAATTTTGCCAGGGACAACTCTATTGTTGCCGTGGGTTCTTTTACGTCCACACGGGACCTCGGTTCATCGTCCATCCGAAAGGCTATCACTCAGACCACCACTCATGGTCTAATGGTTGGAGAAAAAGTTTTGGGTCCAAACCACCACACACTTCGATCCGAACTTTTCACTTTCTAGACAAGCACGCTACCTTAGACCACCGATCCACCTGATCCACTGATTGAACGCAGTTTCCATTACGGTAAAATCCATACCCGTCTAGGTTGTGATTTGAAAACCTCGCCTCAGCAATTAGAAAAGCTATATCGTTTGTACATTTTTTATTACAGTTTTTAGCTTGCCCGTCAAATTGAATCCATTTCAGTTCACTACAACCCAATCCAATCTCCTTGGTTAATAACCCTGGTAACCATGAGGTTTTTTTTTATCAGGGATTTTACTTTGCCAACTGTAAAGCTTGAATTAAAGTCGTGGATGTGTGTATGTGTATGTATGTGTGTGTATGTGTGTGTATGTGTTCGTGTGTGTATGTGTGTGTGCGCGCGCATGTGTGTGCATGTGTGTGCATGCGAGTACACATATGTGTCTGCGTGATAAATGTGTGAGCTGCAAATTGAAATGACCTTTACAGCATATACTTTTACATGCTTTACAAAGTGCAGCTATATCAAAATAAAACATTGAAAAATGAAAACAAGAACAACAACATCATCAGTGTAATTTGTGAGATAAGAAAAATGAACAACATACCTCAACATAGGAAAAATGACCGAAACAAAGTGAACATCAAGTTAATGGACATACTATACATGGCTACACATTCATCAGATGAGCAGACACATTAATTATGGGTAACAGGATGACAGATAATTAATTTGTTTTGAAACGCATTATACAACAGCTGGCGAATTTTGAATTATATAAAAAAGAAAAACATAGTTTGCACTTGTTCCACTTGTGTGTGTGTGTGTGTGTGTGTGTGTGTGTGTGTGTGTGTGTGTGTGTGTGTGTGTGTGTGTGTGTGTGTGTGTGTGTGTGTGTGTGTGTGTGTGTGTGTGTGTGTGTGTGTGTGTGTGTGTGTGTGTGTGTGTGCGTATGTGTGTGCGTATGTGTGTGTGTGCTTATGTCTATGTGTATCTCTGAGTTTTAGATTGTGTGTTTGTTTACTGTGTGTTTGTGTGTGGTGCACCAGTGTGTGGGGATAGAATTTTATGTAGGTTAGTGTTGTAAACAACGTGGCTAAAAAAAATTCAATGTAAGTATTATGTTTTTTAAAGTGTAAAAGTTAGCTAAGGGAAGAGAATAGGGTTTTATTTTTGCATTTATATTATGTTAAAAGTTTGGAACAATTTCCATCATCTACATTTGGCCTCATTTACATAATATAGTCACAAAAGTGGCTTTTGAGAGGAAGGCAAGCATTCAAAAATGTCTGTCTGTGAAGGTGTCAATCTTAAGTGAAGTTGAATTTGGTAATGTAAATTGTTGATTTTAAACAAAGTCCAGATTGGTGTTGTCTACGCCTATATAAATTTACACTCTTAATTCTGTGTCCATGGCACCTTTCCATTCGTGGCCTTGATCTTTGTAACAATATCATCTTCAGCACTTCATTCATTGGCTAATTGTAGATAAGGAGCAGATGTACCTGTTTTTCATAAAATGAAGTCTTTAAAAGCATTGAAATATTTCATCACGATGTTAACAATTGAGATGTAGTATTCTAGCTTTAAATAGTGTGTTCTGTTTCTGTATAAATTTATTTTATTACAAAATCTTTACTAGAACCTGAGATACAATAATCAGTCAAACAACACGCAGAGGCCGGGGGTAGTCCACCATTACAACAGGTCTTATATTTGTGACAATTCACAGATGACCACAAAGATTTGTGAACATGTATTTTTGTATGTATTTAATCAGCACGCTAGTGAAGTTTCATAAATTGAACATTGGTTTTAAACAAAATTCAACATTGAAATTCTGATTCCATTTTCCTAAAGCTTCTTAGAGGGATACTGCTTTCTAAGCCCCATATCTCAAAAACTAAACATCCGATGTAGAAAACACACAACTACACATTCCATTATCATCGATATAAAAGAATAAATAGATAAATAATTTTAAAAAAAACTGCAGCATTCAAAACCTAAACCAGTTAGAAAACAGTGGTGCAGCACAGCAGAGCTGTCCCTCAGCACCAGCTGACATCATCACGCTGCATCATCAACAGACAAGCACTAGCAGCTCTCAGCCCACGTCAGTCACAACCGCTCCTTTCATGGCCCACTGAGCACATCTCCTGCTAATGGGATTTCCGGCTAATTATCAGCGCCCTTCACAGCGGAGAGCTAATGCTGAAATATATGCCAGGCTCAGGTTTCGTTGCCCACAGTGGCAGTTCATGCCAAGCATGAAGGAATATTTGTAGGCATGTGTTAATAGTGGTATTGATTTATGCTTGGGTGCAGGGCAGAGTCTCCAAAGAGACAACCTTAGTGGCCTCTGTCTGCGTGTGTGTGTGTGTGCGCGCGGGCGCGTGCGTGCGTGTGTGTGTGTATGTGTATGTGTGTGTGTGTGTGTGTGTTCTTCAGTTTAATGTCTATCCAAATAAGGGATATTAGAAAAAAAACAAAAATAAAAAGGGAGAATTAGGGGAAAGGTGTATAATAATAATAATGCATGGAATTTGTATAGCGCTATCTCTTGTAACAACAAATCAAAGCGCTTACATTCGACCTACACAACACACAATCAACAACAATTTACAGTTTTAACAAATTCAAATATACACACACACGCACGCACGCATGCACGCAGCACGCGCGCGCACACACACCTACAAACGTTAAGCAATTTGGCAGGTGGATGTTGAAGGCAGGGACAGGTAAGAGATGGAAGCGGAAGGAGAAAAACTTAGGTTTGAAATAAGTGTGTCTTGAGGTTGGATTTAAAAGTGTCATAAGTAGGCTTTTGCCGGAGGGAGAGAGGAAGGTCGTTCCAGATCGATGGACCAGAAACAGAGAAAGAGCGGCGGCCAACGGTAGATAGGTTGAATCTGGGAATTTTTAAGGATAAGGCATCTGCAGCCGAGCGGAGGGAGCGAGAAGGTGTGTACAAGTGAAGACATTCACAGAGGTAGGAGGGTGCAGTATTGTGGAGACATTTGTAACAGAGGGTATTGATCTTGTAGTTTACTCTCTGTGGTACGGGCAGCCAATGGAGAGATTGCAAGAGAGGGGTAATGTGCTCAGATTTTTTTTCTTTCTGAGGACCAGACGAGCTGCAGAGTTTTGTATACGTTGAAGGGAGTGGATTGATGATGCTGGCAGACCAGCCAAAAGAGAATTGCAATAGTCCAGACGTGAGAGAATAAGAGAAGTGACAAGTTTGGATCTTGCATCCGTGGACAGGTACTTTCGAATTGCGCTAATACGCCGTAGTTGATAGTAGCATGACTGACAGGCTTGGGTAATGAATTTTTGCATGGAGAGAGTGTTGTCGACAACGACTCCTAGATACTTCACAGAAGTGGATAGCGGAACTGACGTATTGCCGAATTCTATTGAAGTACTGTATGTGTGTATTGCGTCTATGTGTGCATGTGTGTATATGTGTGTGTTTGTGTAAGTGCATGTGTGTGTGTTTGTGTGTGTATGCATGCTTGTGTGTGTGCATATATTGCGTCCAAAAGCCCAGGCTTGTCAGCCACTCATGTGAAGTATTTCCCTGTAAGTTTTAAGAAAAGACAATCACAGACATGTACATGTCAACACCATAGTACACAGCTCTTTCGTGCATAATAAAAACAGACCTGAGAGAAGAAAGGCAGTAGAACACAGCTCCAGCAAGAGAAAGCTGAGAATCCTACCTGATAACAAACCTGACTGAGAAACAAGCTGACATGTTTGATAAGCTTTAGCATGCACCTTTGGCAGAGAAAGAGCTGACCCTTCTCTCTACATGCACAGCCAACTCATTACTGCCATCATTTGCAGCGGTAGCTTAATCCCTTCATATTTTTACAAAACAAATTGAATTCTGCTGTGGCATCTTGTACTAGTTGTAGACAAGCCTTTGCACCTGTGTGTCAATAGTGATGGTGGCCACAGATGGACATCACCATAATATATAAACATATGATATGGGAGGTAAACTGCTGTGTAGTGGGAATATTTTTTATCCCCCTACCCCTAAGAAAGGGAAAACAATAGAAAAAGACTCAAAACAAGGACAAACATACAACAAAGCTCCTAACAAACAAACAACCACCAAAACAACACAGGTTTGCTCTTAATAAAAGGAAGGGCTTTGGTTTTGTTTACTCTTCCATATATTTCTACCTTCTGTTGTATTTAGCTACTTCTTTTAAAACCAAAGTATATCTAAGTTGCCATTAACTAGAGTGATAGTACTTGACAGCAAGAGCAAGTAATCCTTTTGGTTATAAACATTTCCCTCTGTCTCTGTCTGTCTGCATGTCTCTGTCTGTCTGTCTGTCTGTCTCTTTCTCTCTTTCTTTCAGTCCTCTTCATCTTCTTGTTTTTCTTCTTCACCATAATTGCTCTTCTTCACTCACCCTGATAACATTTTCTTTTCAAACAATAAAATTGTCTAACCTATTTTGTTGACAACCTACCCACTACTTTGCATAAAAAGAAAGCTTTTTTTCACTGGTTTTATTTCGATCTCTACCACCATGTTCATTTTCATTCTAAATGCTGGCAGTTGCTCTGTGCATGTAGTGCAGAGTGTTCTATGGTCGTGACGTGGTCTGAATGCAAATTTAGGACGATTCTGTGTGCAAAATGGTGCTGCCTCTTGCTTCTGTCCAGTCACTTATTTCCTCCCATGTCGGATCTACAGGCAAGCTGCGTGCTTTTAGGTCTGGAAAAGTTCTAGGTAACACATTAACGTCAAATGAACAAACCCGCATGTATTGCTAAAAACAAAACTTCTAGTTTCACCAGATGAAACGAAATTTCTGATTTCACTCTGTGTGTGTGTGTGTGTGTGTGTGTGTGTGTGTGTGTGTGTGTGTGTGTTGTGTGCGTGCGTGCGTGCGTGCGTGCGTGCGTGGTGTGTGTGTGTGTGTGTGTGTGTGTGTGTGTGTGTGTGTGTGTGTGTGTGTGTGTGTGTGTGTGGAGGTATGTGTGTGAGGGGATGTGTGTGTATGTGTGTGTGTGGGGGTGGGTGGTTGTTTTGTTTGTGTGTGTGGGTGGGTGGGCGTGTTTTGCGTGTTTTGTGTTTGTGCGTGCACCCACACGCGCGCGCACGCGTGTGTGTGTGTTGTGTGCATGTGTTTTGGTTTTTGTTGTGGTAGTACTTTGTTTGGGTTTTTTGTTTCATGTTACTTTTCAATTGTTGCTTTTTTTTTATTATTCCGCTTTTCAATTCATTTGATTTTTGGTTTGTTTTCTCTGTCTCTGTATATGTCAAGACACTCTGAAATCTAACACTAATTTCTGATAAAGGTGCTACTAAAAGACGTTCAATACGTAACAGCTGTACATGAAAGAAAGCAGGTGACCACAAAAAGAAACAATATCAAATGTTGATTTTCACATTGCAAACACACACTTTGGATAAACTAAACTGATGCAGGCCAACTGTATGACTGACTGGCCACTAGTGTGTCTTTTTTGCTGTGGCACTGCACCCAAGCTGAAATCAATAGCACTATTAACACATGCCAACAAACATCCACCCAGGCTTGGTGCGAACTGCCACTGTGGGCAACGAAACATGAGCCTGGCATATATTTCAGCATTAGCTCTCCGCTGTGAAGGGCGCTGATAATTAGCCGGAAATCCCATTAGCAGGAGATGTGCTCAGTGGACCATGAAAGGAGCGGTTATGACTGACGTGGGCTGAGAGCTGCTTGTGCTTGTCTGGTGATGATGCAGCGGTGATGATGTCAGCTGGTGCTGAGGGATCAGCTCTGCAGTGCTGCACCACTGTTTTCTGACTGGATTAAATTTAGATAGCTGCTGTAAATTCTTAGCATTGCTATCTGTTGTAAGCATTTTTGAAATATTAATGATTCATAGGTTTCCTGTCTACTTTCTCCACTGTTTATTTTATAGTCAATCATGTACGATTTTTAGAATCCATACTCTATATTCCCAATGTTTATCACAGCGTTTACAATCTTTCTGCTGTCCCGTTTTGAGTTTTCTGTAGTTGTTCAGTAGGAACTCTGCTTACCATATCCAATTGCTCTAAGGTGGTATGCTCTCTTTGTGTGGGGCAGGTGTGTAATGAGGAAAGTTGTTGTGAACACATAAAAAATAGTGTTCAATGCCTGCTCTCATATTACAAATACACACATGATTTAGCTTTAATCCTGTACTATAAATATCTCTCCCTATGCCTCTCTCTGTCTCTCTGTCCTCCCTCTCTCTATCTGTCTCTCCCTCCTCTCTCTCTCTCTCTCTCTGTCTCTCTCTGTCTCTCTCTCTCTCTGTATATATAATATAGATATATATATATATATATATATATATATATATTCTTATCAGGATATCAGTCATTGATATGGGGAGTCACCAAATACAAACCTGCAGGCCAATACTTGTATTTATGATCCTCAAAGTACGGAGGGAATTACATGGTCGATAACAGAAACAACATTGTGTTTTCTTCTTTGTTGTTACACCTTCAGACAGCAGCTATTGATGTCTGTCATATGAGCAAAAATGCGTTGCATTGCCATTAAGCACCTGACAAGTCAGACCCAGTGCATCCAACTTCCGCATAGGAGGGAGTTGCTATCGTTCAAGTATTTCTGGAAAAAGGCAGGAGAATGGACCACAAGTACAGACAATAAACAAGTAGGAGGTGACAGGAAGAAAAAAGAAGCAAAGCAGAAACAAAGAGAAAGATAGAACAGAGGGTATTCCTAGCAAATAATTTCCAGAAGGTGGAGATGCTGCTTAAACTGACAAGCCCCAGGCTTTCCCAAGAGGGAAATTCTGTTTTGCTGGAGTTGCACAATAGCAGTAATGTTCACACGTTATCTATGCACAGTCTGCTACACACAGTCCTCTTCAAACCATTTTTCCCAATGTTCCAAGGTCTCTGTAGTACAGCACAGGCTCATTGCGTCTTCACAGATGCTCTGTGTCTCATCCTGTATCTGCCCAGAGCACACGATGAAATGCTTAAGTGTCAGTCTGCTGGTGTGTTATAAGATCATGAATGTTTTATGTTCCAGGAGTTCAACTGTTGATGGTGTTTCTTTTCCACGGTGTTGCTCTACTTTTTGTTCTGTTCTAATCTAATTTTTAACTTACTTTCAATCAGAGACAGTCAAAAAAGTGAAAAGCTTCTGATAGTCTGGCTGAAATGAAGGACGGTGGCAGGATGGTTCAGACGTTCGCCTGCCAATATGTAAACTGCGAGTTTCTGGGTTCCTACCCAGCTCGCCCTTTCTTCCCAGTTTGACGAACAAAAATCGAACTAAATGTCAAAGTCATTCGGATGAGACTATAAACCGAGGCCCCGTGTGCGAACGCACGCAGACCATCTGGCGCACACGTTAAAATCCCGTTCCGCCTTTCGGAAGAGCAGGCCATCGTGTGCTGGTAGGAGCGTATGAAAAAAATATTTAAAAAACCAGCATGCACACAGGTGTCGTGTTTAGACACCATCCCTAAGGGGAAAAAAAGTAATGGGTAGGCGCTGCACTTGTGGCGACGCACTCTCCCCGAGTAGAGCAGCTCAAATTTCACGCAGAGAAATCTACTGTGACTTAAAGTGGTATAATAAAAAAGGATTAGGGGTTTACTACCATTCTTCTGCCTTTTGGAAATGGCTGTGTGTGTTGTGTGTGTGTGTGTGTGTGTGTGTGTGTGTGTGTGTGTGTGTGTTGTGTGTGTAGGGTGTGTGTATGTGGTGTGT
>CM060318.1:83228093-83233093 GCA_030674155.1 Stramonita haemastoma | reverse complement strand
TCCACATCAGGGTTTGCAATTCCCCTGGTGGAGGCATCAGAGACATCATGATTATGTCAGTATGTGGAAGGACTGGTGACATTTTGTACAACATCTTGTCATGCACCTGCAGTGATATCTATAAAAGACCGTAGTATTTGCTCACATCTGCAGCAGCTGTGTATGCACATTTATTGAGGTTTTGTTGTTACTAATATTCCCCTTGTTCTTTTTTATTTCACCTAATCATTTTGACTATAGTGTTTACTTTAAAGGGAGGGCTTGCTTGTTTTTGTCAAGTTTCTTTTTTGTTGTTGTTTTTTGTGGGGTTTTTGGCTGTTGATTTTTTATTTTAATTTTTATTTATTTATTTATTTATTTTTTTTTTTTTTTTTTATTATTTAAAAAAAAAAGAGAAGAAGTGAAGGGGGGTTTAGTTTGTTTGTCTCTTTGTTCTATAAAGGTATTTTAGTGACTTCTACTTTTCTGTAATAGCTCTTTCTCATTCCTTTCTCTTTCCCCAACATCGTGTCTCCTAGAAATCCCAAGGTAGGTAAAATAATGCAGTGGAACGCTAGATCTATTTCCACAAATCTAGATTACTTGATTCAACATCTTGCAAAAAATAGTTATCAAGCTCTCATTCTACAATCTCTCAATGTTAACAAAAACAAACTGCCTAAACTTCCAGGTTATTATTACCCTCCTGTTCATCAGAAGGTAGAAGGTCTGAAAAAGATCAGTGCGGCCATTTATATTAAAGAAGGAATAAGTTATAGTGTTAAATCTCCACCAATGCCTGACAATGTTCCAGATCTATATTCATGTGCAGCACGAGTCAAGTTAAATGACGACCTGATTCTGAATATCGTGTCTGTTTATTTGCCTAACGGACCCAATGAGCTTAACACAGAGTGGATTCGTACTTTACAAGATAACGAAAAATGGCTAATTGGTGGAGATTTCAATGCTCATGCACCATTTTGGGATAATAATTGTATATCTGTTTCTAGCAACAGATTTGTGGAAAACGTTGTAGATTCATGTTTGTATTTACTAAACGATGGCAGCATCACAAGAATACCAGATGTATCAAGCCATAGAGCGTCAGCTTTAGATCTCTCTTTTGTATCACCTGCACTTGTTCCAGAGTGTGATTGGTTAACTCATAAAGACACTCTGGGTAGCGATCATTTACCTATAGTCATAACTTTTAACAAAACATTATGTCAATGTGACATTCATGAAGATAAAGTCCCAAAATATAATTATAAACAGGCTGATTGGGAAAAATTTAAAAGTTTTTTGGCTCGTAGTAATACAGAAAACATAAGTAGTCATGATGTGAATAGTATGTATTCTAATATAACCAACATTATTTTACGAGCTGCCAATGCGTCTATCCCCAAATGTAATCCAGTTAAGTCCAATAAACATTCTGGAAATGTTTGGTGGACCAAAGATTGTGAATTAGCAGTAAATGATAAACATTTAGCACATAAAATGTTTCTAAAAGATAAATCAGCAAAAAACCACGATGAACAGAAGAAGGCCAAAAATTATTGTAACTGGGTTATAGCACAGGCTAAAAGTCAGTACTGGTCTTCCTTTTGTAAGAATGAAATCTTTTGTCATAAAGATACTTCAAAAGTATGGATTAAACTAAATGAGATGAGGAAAGGTGTAAATATTCCATCCTGTCCTATTAATCTTGTAGACAAAGAGTTCCCTTCTGATGTAGAAAAGGCTGAGGCATTTGCCGAGATGTTCTCAAAGACAATGCGTTTGGAAGGTCTATCAGCTAAGCACAGAGAATATAGAACACATGAAGAAAGTAAAGCGAAATACACAGATCCCTTACCCGATAACACCCTTTATTTTAATGCTCCAATAACAGTCCAGGAAGTCAAAGATGCAATCCTTTCCCTACCTAATAAGAAAACATCTGTTGGAGCTGATGCCATTTCAAATAATATGATAAAACATTTACCGGAAAATTTTGTTCTTTTACTACATGAACTTTTTCATAAATGTTGGCTTGAGGGTGTTACACCTATTCAGTGGAAACAGTCCATCGTTGTGCCTGTTCATAAAAAAGGAAAGCCCAAGACAGAAATAACAAGTTACAGGCCTATTTCATTAACCTCTCATATTGGTAAGCTCATGGAGAGAATTGTATTGAGGAGATTGTTACATTATTGCGAAAAAAATAACATTATACCAATCAACCAGGCAGGCTTCCAGAGAGGAAGATCTGCAATGGATAATTTAGTAAAGCTTACAACTTGTGTGAAACAACAATTTGCTCGTAGAAAAAATGTTCTAGCAACATTTTTTGATGTAAAAAAGGCCTATGACCAAGTCTGGCATGCAAAAGTAATGAGTAAGTTAAAGTCAATCGGATTTTGTGGTAATTTTTATCATTACATCAAAAGTTTTCTTAGCGAAAGATCAATTCAAGTGAGGGTGGGAAATACGTATTCAAATTCTAAATACCTTCAAATGGGCTTGCCACAAGGTTCTGTATTAGCTCCAGTTCTTTTTAACATATTATTACATGATCTTCCAAAACATATATCAAAGGATGTAGTTTTAGCGCAATATGCAGACGATATTTGTATTTGGATGACGGTAACTATGAAACGAAACACGTCAAAAAGGGCTTTAAATTATAGTAGAAAAACATATCAAAAACAACTTGATAATCTAAATCAGTATATAATAGAAAACGGACTCACCTTTTCTACAGAAAAGACACATATGGTGTTATTCAATAATGGCAGTGATCCAACAGAATTACCAGTGTTTAAAATTGAAAACGAGACTATTCATTACAAACAATTAGTAAAATTTTTAGGTGTATTTCTTACATCGAAGTTAACATGGAATAGCCATATAGAGTACATTCTAACTAAAGCAAGAAAAAGTCTAAATCTTCTAAAAATTGTTAGCAAGCAGTATTGGGGGCAAGATCTGTCAGTGCTTAAACATTTATCAACATCAATAATCAGATCAAAACTGACATATGGACAAGAAGTCTTTTTTAATGCTCCTAAATATTTATTGAGGAAGCTCCAAAGTATAGACTGTAAAGCATACAGGCTTACTCTTGGTGTACCTTTTCATGCATCAGCAATTGAAACATATAAAGAAGTTGGAATACTTCCGTTAGATGAATACCGAAAACTTGCATGCGCCAAATATGTACTCAGAAGTTCCACACCTAAAAACTTTGCATCAGAAGACGTTAAAGTAAAATCTGATATTCTTTTTCCAAAACGAGCGCAGCAAATACGTTCTTTAACAACTATTGGTACATACGTGGCGGACCTTTACGAGCAATCTAAACTTGATAAAATGAATGTAGATTCACAGAAAATGGTTCCACCTTGCCCCTCTTGGGAAATGAATCAGGCATATTTTGATATCAATTACACAGACATGAAGAAGGATGAAAATCCTAATGTTTTGGCAGCCACAGTTAGATCATATATTCATGACAACTACTGTAGTTATCTTAAAGTGTACACTGATGGTTCACTTCTGAATAATCACCAAGCTGGTTCAGCTTTTGTTATACCAGCACTCAAAGTAGAAAAATCATATTTTATAGGTGTAAATCTGTCAGTATTTACAGCTGAACTGGTTGCAATTTTAATGGCTTTAACATATGTGCTAGATAACCCATATTGTTTTTTCCATGTCTTACTTTGTGTGGATTCTAAATCAGTTTTATATGCCATAAAATCTGCAGATTACAAGAATCATTCAAAACTTATATTAGATATAAAACTCACAGTCCACCTTTTAAGTTTAAGAGACATATTTGTTACTCTTCTTTGGGTTCCTTCACACATTGGATTGTACTCTAATGAATGGGTTGATTGGGCTGCTAAGAGAGGTGCGAGCAATAGAAGTGGAAACAGTGAGCTACATATTCCTTTATCTATCAAAGAAGGATATCATTTGTTAGAACAAGCATCCTTAAGCAAGTTTAATGAAATGATACAAAAAAGAACAGTTTGCAAAATGGGTTCCAACCAGATAAAAAGTGTCTTTAAAAGTATACATCAGTCAAAGATTTATACAAATGTGGTCAGAGAAAGACAGCTTCAGGCGTTATTTTTTAGAATCCGATTAAACGCTTTTGTCACAAAATTTAGCAAGGATGTTAAATGCTTATGTGGAAACAATAATATTTCAAATACCCATATTGTACTTGAATGCAAGACTTTAAAACCTTATTTACCTAGTTTTACCGAAACTTCCCTTGAACAAGTTCTGGATGATGTCAAGTTAGTGTTTGCTATTGCTAAGGGTTTATTGTTAAGTCCCATAGGGCATTTGTTGTAGTTACATCATTGTTATATTTTGAATTTTACTCTTCCCTGTTAATTTAATGTTTAGCATACAGTTTCGCTTTATGTAATGAGAATAACTTCAACCACAATTACAATCTTGCACAAAATACACACACACACACACACACACACACACACACACACACACACACACACACACACACACACACACACACACACACACACACCAAATTTCCTTTTTAAAATAAAAAATGAATATTCAAGTATATACTTTAATGCATATATCACTCATCATTATCCTTGTTTTTCTCTCCCTTTCTCTCTTTAGTTTATCAAGATTTTGATATTTATTAGTATTATTATTCCATATGTTTATTGTGTGTTTTGTGTTTGTTTTTCTGGGTTTTTTTTTTTTTTATTGCTATATTTGCATATATTTCCCATCTTTGATTCTCTTCATTCATCCATTTATCTTTTTTTTTTTTTTTTTTTTTTTCTTTTTTTTTAAATAAATAATTTTCTGTTTTTTTTTTCTTTTCTTTTTTTTAATTATTATTATTTTTATCATTATTATTATTATTATTTTTTTTATGCTCCCCCCCACCCCCTGTCCGGTATCACTTTATGTGGAAGGACGTAAAATTGAAGACTACTACTACTACACACACACACACATTAAATGAAAAGGATATAAAACAT
>CM060318.1:83200593-83218093 GCA_030674155.1 Stramonita haemastoma | reverse complement strand
TGGAGATATTCAATGGAAGATCGTTTACATAAACTGAAAATAAAATGGGACCTAAAACTGATCCCTGTGGAACTCCATGATTAATTGGAGCACTCGTTCCAGTGCTAGTTGGTGTGATGTGTGGTGCTAAGTAAAGATAGATAGATAGATAGATAGATAGATAGATAGATAGATAGATAGATAGATAGATAGATAGACAGACACAGACACAAACAGGGACAGACAAACAGAACAGCCAAAAATATCCACACAGATATAAACACACAGACCAACCACACACTAAAAAGCATATAATCAACAACAACAAAAAACACACTCACACAGCGAATATAAAAAAAAACAACAAAGCTGATCCTAACATAGAGCAGAAAGTGGCTGTGCTTCTGTTAGCCTAGCTGACATTTCCGAGTTGAGCCTAATCTAACGCCTGGCCAAACCAGCTCTGCTGACCCAGCAAACAGCAGCATCCTCCCTTTCATCTGCCCTCCCTGGGTACTGCCACCTCGCGGTGTTGTCAGAGTAATTGCTTTGGCTTTGGCCTGACTGGGCCAGGGTCTAGCCTAGTCTGTCCTGAGAGCTCTCATGCCCCCTCGTTCCAGTGCTAGTTGGTGTGATGTGTGGTGCTAAGTAAAGAAAACACTGGTTTTGCTTTTGTTTTGGGCTGTGTGGGTCTGTAGTGTGTGTGTGTGTGTGGGGGGGGGGGGGGGGGTGAAGGGGGATGTAGGGGATGTAGGGGGTAGCGTGTGTGTGTGTGTGGGGGGGGATGGTATGTGTGTGTGTGTTTTGTGTATGTTGTGTGTGTATGTGTGTGTAGTGTGTGTTGTGTGTTGCGTGTGTGCATAGTGTATTTAGTGTGTGTGTGTCTTTGTGTCTGTCTGTCTGTAGGGGTGTATGTGTGTGTATGTGTGTGTGCACGTGAGTATGTTTAAGTGTATAGTGTGTATGAATGTGTGTAGCGTGTGCGCGCGCGCGCGCGTGTGTGTGTGTTTGTTGGCTAGTTCCATGCCTGAACGCTACTATCTTGTCATGTCACCATGTGTATGTGGTATTCTGCCAAGCTGAGGAGATAATGTACCATGTAAAGAACACGGGTCTCCCCTGTTCGCTGCTTGTATCGATCAACTCTGCTATCTTGTCGTGTTACCAATTGTAAGTGCTATTCTGCTAAGCTCAGGACAGCGGTTTCCTTTGTTTCACTCTGTCTTTGTTTGTCTAATATCTTCCCACCACAATGGTGATATTGTACCATGTGCATAATTGTGATCTAATTGCCGAGCTAAGGGCAGGATAATCTGGTGGTTAGAGTGTTGTGCTCGTGATTTAAGATCAAGCCTTCCTGTAGGTGTCCATTTTTACCCTGGAGTTAACATCAGTGCTGACTCCACTACCCCAAAAGTCCTTCGGATGAGACTATTAACCAAGGCTCTGTCTGCAAACGTACACAGAACATCTTGCGCACATGTTAAAACCTGTTTGCTCTTTCGGAAGAGTGGTAATGGATGAAAAAATTAAAATATAAACAACGTATGCACGTAGATATCGTATTGAGAATCTTCCCCGAAGCCGAAATGCAGCTAACTTAACGGTGGGTTAAAAAGGTTGTACACACACCTCACCGCTGGGGAACCTCAGAGCTCTAGCTGAGGAACTGAAGAAAGCTTCCAGCTCAGGATATTAGTTTCCTCTGTGTTGTGTGTCTGTTTCTTTGACGTCTGCTGTTCAGCAGGATGGCGCGGTGCCACCATGTGCAGGTGATATTCTGTCAAGCTCAGAACACCGGCTTCCTGTCTTGTCTTTGTTTGTTGGTTTCTTTGTCGATTGTGTTTATTAGTTTGGCATCTGTGCAACAGCATGGTGTCATGCCACTTTGTGCAGGCAATATTGTGCCAAGCT
The DNA here is from genome assembly GCA_030674155.1 of Stramonita haemastoma. NCBI lineage: Eukaryota > Metazoa > Mollusca > Gastropoda > Neogastropoda > Muricidae > Stramonita > Stramonita haemastoma. The sequence continues at coordinate 83,216,200 of CM060318.1, read as the reverse complement.
CAGATTGCGGGTTTCCTTTGTTTGTTTGTTTGTTTGTTTGTTTGCGTGGAGGGTTTGCTTTATTTCCCATCTGTGCATCACTGTGGTGTGAAGGTGATACAATGTCAAGCTCAGAGTACTGGTTTCGGCTTTATTTTCCATCTGTGCATCACTGTGGTGTGAAGGGGATACAATGTCAAGCTCAGAGTACTGGTTTCGGCTTTATTTTCCATCTGTGCATCACTGTGGTGTGAAGGGGATACAATGTCAAGCTCAGAGTACTGGTTTCGGCTTTATTTTCCATCTGTGCATCACTGTGGTGTGAAGGGGATACAATGTCAAGCTCAGAGTACTGGTTTCGGCTTTATTTTCCATCTGTGCATCACTGTGGTGTGAAGGTGATACAAAGTCACGCTCAGAGTACTGGTTTCGGCTTTAGGTTACATCTGCACACCACTATGGTGTGAGCTTAAGTATCTGGTTCAGCTTGGAATATTGGATTTTCCTTTCTTTTCCCTCTTCGCACCAGTGCTGCTATGGTGTGAAAGTAATAATTATCAAGTTATTGGACTGACTACTGAATTTTGCTTTACTTTACACCTGAAAACCATAATCATAGTGTGGGGGTAATTATTCTGTCAAGGTTACAACACTGGTTTTTGCTTTGTTTTACATCTGCACACAATTGAGGTGTGAAGCTGATGTTATATCAAGCTTAAAATAATGGTTTCTTTAGATTGTTTGGTTCTTTTTTTTGTTTTCGTACCTTTTTATGAACGTATTTATTTCTTTCTGGTTTGTTTCACGTCTGCGCCCCACCATCTTGTCATAGTACCACGATTCTATAGGTAACATGTCAAGCTGAAACTACTAAAGGATTTTTAAAAAATTTTTTTGTTTGTGTGTTTGTCAGACTGGGTGGGTTTTTTTGTGTACTTCTTGTTTGAGTGTGTCTTTTTTGTAAGTTGCTGGGTTTTTTGTTTTTTGTTTGTTGTTGTTGTTGTTGTTGTTGTTTTTTTGGGGGCGGTGTTTTATGGTTTGTTGACTAGTTTGTTTCAGCTTTGCATATTACTGTGAAGGAGACATGGCACTCCGAGGTCCTCGGATTGGAAAATCCGAAAGAATCCAATCAACTCAATCCAATCATATTGTTGATGGACCTGACCTGCCACCCACAGATGTCATATTATTAGGGCTGTCAGCTCAACAGGATCCTTCATAAAAGAGAGAGCGAGAAAGAGAGAGAGAGGAGAGAGAGAGAGAGAGAGAGAGAGAGGAGAGAGAGAGGAGAGAGAGAGAGAGAGAGAGAGAGGGAGGGAGAGAGAGAGAGAGAGAGGGAGGGGAGGGAGGAGAGTTAGAGAGAGAGAGAGTGAGAGAGAGACAGACAGATAGACACACACACAGACAGACAACTAGACACAGACAGAAACAGGCACAGTGAGCAGAACACAAGGGGTTAATATAAGATATAATTTAATATTGCATGTGTGTGTGCGTGTGCGTGCGTGCGTGCGTGCGTGGTGTTGTGTGTGTGTGTGTGTGTGTGTGTGTGTGTGTGTGTGTGGTGTGTGTGTGTGTGTGTGTGTGTGTGTGCTTGTGTTTGTGCTTGTGCTTGTGCTTGTGCGACAAAGAATGGGGTTGGTGGGGTTACGGTTGTAAGAATGATAATGAGACAAACAGACGGACAGAGATAGACAAACAATCAGAAAAAGCCTGTCATACAGACAGGCACACAAATAGAGAAAAAAGAGTTAGAGAGAGAGAGAGAGAGAGAGAGAGAGAGAGAGAGAGAGAGAGAGAGAGAGAGAGAGAGAGACAGACAGACAGACAGACAGACAGACAGACAGAAAACACACACACAGCACACACACACACACACAACACACACACACACACACACACACAGAGTACAGGCACACAATACAGGCACACAGACAGACAAACATACACAGGAGCAAGAAATAGATACCCAATTGGAAAGAAATAGACAAACAAGCTCTCAACAGAGAGGGAAGTAGTGACAGAGATAGAGAGGGGATTATCTAATCGGCTAATGCAGGATTATTGCACCTTGTGCGGCCACAGAAATGGAAAAAGAAAACACACAAACACACATATACACACATACCACACACGCACGCACGCACGCACACACACACACACACCACCACAATCACGCACACCACACACACACACACACACACACCAGCAGCCCAGCACACACACACACACACACACACACACACACACACACACACACCACACACACACACACACACACACACACTCTCCACACACAACACACACACACCACATTTTCTTTTATATGTGAAAACTTTGTTTTTTCTTAAGTAAAACGGCACAGACCGCTTCTCATTTGGGGAATATGGCCTAACATTCCCCTAGCTGCTTTGAATCTAGTGCTGTACTCTTTTTTCTCACTTTAAAAAAAAATCTGTCTTCCTACATTAATACCCAAGCGCGCAGCTCTCTCCAGCTATAATGATAATGGTGATGAATGATTTATGATGATATGAGGTTGAGATGATGGTGATGATGATGATGATGATGATGATGATGATGAGGATGATGAGATTGATAGATGATGATGATGATGACGTGATGATGAAAATGATAGTGATAATAAATAACAATAGATGTGATAAACTTTTATAATAATGGCACTTACGATGATAAAAAGGATGATGATACTGGTTATACCTGAGATAATAAACAAGCAAATGTCGGAAGGACACGTTATGTCCACCCCCCCCCCCCCCTTCCCTCCCTGTTCCTTAGCTACAGCTCCGAGGTTCCCCAGTGTGACATTTGCGTGAGCGACAGTTTTTGCCCACCATAAAGGTAGCTGCATTCCAATTTCGGGGATGGTGTCTAAACACGACAATAGTGTATGTACGTTTTTTTTTAAAATAAATATTGTTGTCATCTGTTCCCTCCTGCATAAATTGCCTATTTTTCCGAAAGGCAGAACGGGTTTAAAAGTGTCCACAACACAATTCATTCTGTGTCCCTTTCCACAATTGACCGGTGTATTCTCTCCTCTGAGTCAGGGATTGTGTGTGTGTGTGTGTGTGTGTGTGTGTGGTGTGTGTGGTGTGTGGGGTGTTGTGTGTGTGTGTGGTGGTGTGTGTGTGTTGTGTGTGGTGTGTGTGTGTGTGTTCGTGTGTGTGTGTGTGTGTGTGTGTGTTGTGTGGGTTGTGTGTATGCATGTTTGTGTACGTACCCGCACGAACTTGAGTACGCGTGAATGCCATGTTCTTTTCTCCAGGCTTACAGGAATGCGCCAAGTGCAGGTGCAGAGTGTTGATGCCTGTAGAACAGTGCCGAAGAGTGCAACACCTTGAACCAGGCGATAAGAATGTTGCTCTTCAGACCAGGACCAATACACATGGCCCGGCAATTCTTCCTCGGGAAACAAATAGAAAAGAGACTGGACTTGGAAAGCAGCTGTCAGGCAAAAATGAAAGATGAGAAAGTTAGGACATTGATTTACTTTTTACACAAGATATTTTCTTTTTTTTAATTTTAACTCCATGATATTTGGTTTAAAAAGGTACATGGAGTTGTTTTTATTTGTTTAGTTGGGCATGTTTTACACATGATCAAGAAGCAGTTCTTCTTTGACAATCACACTTTAAGAGTACTTTTATAAGCTTCTGTTTGTTGTACCCAGAGGGGGCGGGATAGCTCAGTGGTCAGAGCGCTCGCTTCCCCCAAGTCAAAGTTAAGCAGCATCGGGCGTGGTTACCAGTTGGATGGGTCGCCCGTTTGCACTCCTTGGCCTCAGTAAGCTCAAGTTCCCAGACGTTAGGAGAGGAGATAGTGCCGCCCTCAATATGCTGGCCCCTAGAGAAGCTGAGGTCTCTGAAGCCTCGCTCCCCTACGACGTCTAAGGTTATGGGTCACCTTTACCTTTTTTACTTTCAGAGTACTCTTATAAATTTCTGCTTGTTGTACAGGTTTCATGTGTTTGTTCTGCCTCGTTCTGAGCCAGTACCACTTTCTTCCAACCAAACCATTTGCTGTCTGATGAGAAACGATTTACTGCCTGTGACTAGGTTGGTGATGATGCTAACCACCGCTAGGACCAGGACCGTGAAGATATATCCAGAGATCTGTAGTCATGACTGAAGTATGGGAGCTATAGAGAGAAGAGAGAGAGAGAGAGAAGAGAGAGAGAGAGAGAGAGAGAGAGAGAGAGAGAGAGAGAGAGAGAGAGAGAGAGAGAGAGAGAGAGAGAGAGAGAGAGAGAGAGAGAGAGAGAGAGAGAGAGAGAGAGGGTACTTGCTACAAAAAGCGCAGAACATATCTTGAAAATAACCTGCACATTTTAACAACTATTCCAACAAACAGTCTTTAAAATGATTAATTAATTACAGCGCTGATTAATTGCACATAAAACAACAGAAAAAGACAATTTTCTTAAAAACAGAGATCTATGTAAATGAAATACTTCTAAAGAAAAAAACTCCAGAATGAGGGGAATGTGATTTTCATCGCCAAAGCAAGCTGCATATGGAGACCAGGCATGGCTAAAATGTAAACAAAAACAACGGAAGAATGTTTTCCATATAGAAAACAAAACCACATATCGAGCGTGTAATTAACGTCTTTGATGAAAGCACGCACATGGTCTCAGGCAACAGAACGCTGCCCTACCCATCATGCAATTAATAACATGCACGTGTAGCCAGTGTGCGCACTTGCATTACAAAACGCACACATGCATAAACACGCTCATTTACTCACTCATTCACTGATGCATAATTACAAGCACGCGTGAGTACACTCTGGCATACACTATACAATATGGGCGGACCGACATTAAACAGCTGCAGTATAGACTTCAGATTTCAGACGCTTTGGAAATATAGTATAGACCCCCAAATGTCGGACACTTTGAGAATCGGCAGCATACACACAAATGTCATACACTTTGAACATCTGAAGCATAGACAGCAACGGTCAGACACTGTAAAAATTCTATTGTCGATTCTAAATGTCAGACTCTGAAAATCTGCAAGCATACACACCAAGTGTTAGACACTTTGAAGTTCTGTTATCGATTCCAAATGACATTCACTTTAAAAATCTGCAATAAAACCCTAAATGGTGGACACTTTGATAATCTAGAATCGATTCCAAATGTGGGAAATCTTTAGTATGGGACCAGTGTTAAGCAGTTTGGAAATCTACATTTAAGAACTAAATGTCAAACACTTAAGAAATATACAGTATAGACCCCCGATGTAAAACACTTTGGAAATCTGTTGTAGAGGACTCAATGTCAAACACTTACAAATATGCAGCATAGGCCCAGATCGAACACTTTGGAAATCTAGAGTATAGGCCCAGATATCAAACACTTTGGAAATCTGCAGTATAGGACTTAATGTCAAACACTTTGGAAATTAGCAGTGAAAGGTCTGATGTCTCAATCTTTGGAAATCTACAATATGGGTCCAGAGATCACTTACACTGGAACTCTGCTGTGCAGGATTTGATGTGAACAACTCTAGCAATCTACAGCATAGGGCCCAGCATCAAACACCTTGAAATTCTACAGCAAAGCCCTTATGCCTTGGTGGAAACAAGGAGAAATCAGTAAAAACATCCAATATTTGAAATTTCTGACGAAGACTAGACGCACAGTAACACCCACAATGTTGATGTAAGCCAGGCAGTTCTCTCCCCTCCCACACACGTGTCTCTCCCCTCCCTGACTCTACACACAAACACGTCGGAAACACACCACACACACACACACACCACACACACACACAACACACACACACACACACACACACACACACACACACACACACACACACACACACCCCACACACACACACACACTTTAAAGACAGCTGGTGTGCCAATCCAATCATTTTCTTGCTGCTCTTGTTGCGACACCCGGTGCAGTAATCTCCCTTCCTTCACCCCTCCCCCCCCTGACACACAGACACACACACGTGCATACACACACATGCACGCACGCACGCACGCGCAAACACATACACACATACATACATACATACATACATACATACATACATACATACATACATACATACATACATACATACATACATACATACATACATACATACATACATACATACATGCGCTCACGTACACATACCTACACCTACACTAACACCTATAAACACAGACACACACTACACTACACTACACTACACTACACTACACTACACTACACTACACTACACTACACTACACTACACTACACTACACTACACTACACTACACACATATACACACACACTACACTACATTACACTACACTACACTACACTACACTACACTACACTACACTACACTACACTACACTACACTACACTACACACATACACACACACTCACTCACTCACGAACACACACACACACTCACTCACTCACGAACACACACACACACACACACACACACACACACACACACACACACACACACACACACACACACACACACATACACACACACAACACACACACATACACACACATACACACATACACACATACACACACTTCTAACATCGCTCTTTGCCATTTGTTCAGGAATTCGAACCCCATATGGGAGGCGGGAAAAAACCCTCCAGAATAACAAACATCACCCCATAGTTCAACACCTTTCAAAAGTCTGCTCTGTTATATTTGAGACGGCTCCAAATGAAGTGCATCTCCTCTCCCTCTCTCTGTTTCTCTCTGTCTGCATGTCTGTCTGCATATCTGCATGTCTGCATGTCTGTCTGTTTGTTTGTTTGTCGCAGCCTCTGTGTTTGCTCATATTATTATTGTCTGTTGATTTCTCTGTCTCTCTCTGATTTTATGTCTGTCCTGTCTGTCTATCTGTTTGTCTTTCTTGTCTGTCTGTCTGCCTGCCTGTCTCTGTCTGTCTGTCTGTCTGTCTGTCTGTCTGTCTGTCTGTCTGTCTGTCTGTCTGTCTGTCTGTCTGTCTGTCTCTCTCTCTCTCTCTCTCTCTCTCTCTCTCTCTCTCTCTCTCTCCTCTCTCTCCTCTCTCCTCTCTCTCTCTCTCTTCTCTCTCTCTCTCTCTCTGTGTTCAGAGAGAAAGAGGAAAACACAGAGAAGAAGATAGGTAGACAAAGAGAGAGAGAGAGAGAGAGAGAAGAGAGAGAGAGAGAGAGAGAGAGAGAGAGAGAGAGAGAGAGAGAGAGAGAGAGAGAGAGAGTAGAGTAGAGAGAGAGAGTTAGAGAGAGAGAGTGTGTGTGTGTGGTCTGTGTCTGTGTCTGTGTCTCTGTGTCTGTGTGTCTGACTGTTTGTGTGTGCGCGCCCGCGCTTATATATTGTGTTGTGATATTGCTGTACACGCTCTTTCAGATTCCTTTGAAATCAAGTGTTGAAACACCGTTGATTCAATAGATGAAGCGTTTCAAGACATAACATCAAATGCTGAGAAAATGTTATCATGGTATCTATCATTTTTGTTATGGTTTGTTTAGCTTGCTTGTCTATCTTTCTGTCGTTTGCTTGCTTTTCTTCAGCACTTATTTTTCCTATGTCTGGATGGCACTTCATGGTTTTAGAAAAAAATATTGTAACAACCAGCTTAACCAATGACAGACAGACAGACAGACAGACAGACAGACAGACAGACAGACAGACAGAGAATCAGAGAAAGACGAAATCAGAAAGAGAGGGAATGAATGAATAATGCTTTTTTAAGGGTGACAGATAAGCATTCACATACTTTTTTTTCCCATCCAGCCCTTACCCTGATTAGGGATTTTCAAGAAAGAGAGAGACAAGGCAAGGCAAGGCAAGGCAAGGCAAGGCAAGGCAAGCAAGGCAAGGCAAGGCAAGGCAAGGCAAGGCAAGGCAAATTCTTTTATTAGAGGATAATAGATAAGCACTCGTGTGCTTTTTTACATCCAGTCTCCGCCCTTTTCAGGGATAACATCAAGATAAAAAAAAATAACCTCTAACTACACAACAGCAATAATAATGATCCAAATACCAAGTGCAAAGAAACCATATCAGAGAGAGAGAAAAAGACAGAGACAAAGTCAGAGAGACAGAGACAGAGAGAGAAAGAGAGAAAGACAGACAGGGAAACAGACAGACAAAGAGACAGATAGGTAGTTTAGAGTGAAAGAGAGTGAGAGAGACAGAGACAGACAGACACAGACAGATGGACAGAGAGAGTGGGGAGAGAGGGAGGGAGGGAGGGGGAGAGGGAAGGCGGGAGCCCATCTGCCTTCACTGCATGGAACCACAAGGAATTGGTATTAGGGAAATAAACCTCTGCGGAATCCACATACCACACACCACACCACGCCACGCCCACCACACCACACCACACCACACCACACCACACCACACCACCACACCACACCACACCACACCACAACCACACTACACCCACAACCACACCACACCACACCACACTACACCACACCCACACACCCTGCACCACACACAGTCCTGTCTAGGCTGTAATACAAACTGAAACAACATGAAACTTGGGGAAGTGTTGGTGAGGTGAGGTGTGATGGGAATATAAAACCACACATTGATTTCCTTTTTTTAATATTCCTACACAGTATTGCCAGTGAAAGAAGAAATCCAAAAGCGTGTGGGCCCCCAAGAGCCTTTGCTTTCCACCATAAAGAGGAGAAAGCTGATGTGGTTTGGTCACACCACAGACACAACACCCTAGCAAAAACCATCCTGCAAGGAACAGTCGAGGGCAAGAGAAGAAGAGGCCGCCAAAGAAATCATGGGTTGACAACATCAAAGACTGGACCGCCCAACCCCTACAACACCTCCTACTAGCCACACAGGACGTGAAGCATGGAAAAGATCTCTGTTGCGTCTTCTCTCATGTCCCCCCTACGTCCTTTCGACATGGGACTGAGAGAGAGAGAGAGAGACAGTATTGCCAGAGAGGGAAAGGTAATTTCACACCTGGTTTTGTCAAGCAAAAAGCAAAATTTTGGGTTAGAGATGGGTGGGAATAGATGGAAAGAATGCTTTGGTTGCGGATTAGTTCCTAGTAGTTATGTGTATTGGTAAATTTGGTGGTAGACCAGGAAGATGTCTTTCAGAGGAACAGTTCTTAGTTGCTAGCATTAGTAAATCAGTACTCATGGGGAGGGATAGCTCAGTGGTCAGAGCACTCGCTTTCCACAAGCCAATGTTAAGCAGCATGGAGCGTGATCACCATGTGAATGGATGACCGTTTGCTCGCCTTGGCTTCAGTACAGTTCCCTTGTTTACCCAGCTGTAAATGGGTACCTGCTCACTTTAGGGTCAGGGAAGGTAAAGCAGCGAGGAAGAGGAGATGGCGCCGCCCTCAATATGCTGGACCCTAGAGAAGCTGAGGTCTCTGATGCCTCCTCCCCTACGACAATATAGCTTATGGGACACCTTTACCTTTTACTTAGTGGTAGGTCCATTAGACCTGTGTAAGTAGAGCAGTTTCTCTTTGCTGGCTCTGGGTACATGCAGTTGAAAAATACAGAGAATAAAGGAGAGATAGCAGCATTAGTCACATAGTAACAGTACGGAACTTAATACATGTGTACAGATACACAGCTAGCTAGCTAACTAGCTAGAAAGAAAGAAAGAAAGAAAGAAAGAAAGAAAGAAAGAAAGAAAGAAGAAAGAAAGAAAGATAGATAGATAGATAGATAGATAGAAAAGATAGATAGATAGATAGATAGATAGATAGATAGATAGATAGATAGATAGATAAAAAGATAGATAGATAGATGGATTGATTTTGATTTTTGATTTGATTTCTTCTTATATATCGAGGATAATGGAATAAGCACTCTTGTGCTTTTTTTATCCAGTCCCCGTGTGTATGCAGTTTTGTAAGTGTCATCTCTTCCCACCGGCACACAATGGCCTACTCTTACGAAAAGTGGAACAGGATTTAACGTGTGCGCAAGATAGATAGATAGTATAGATAGATAGTAGACTAGATAGAAGACAGACAGACAGACAGACTAGACAGAAAGAAGACAGATAGACAGACAGACAGAAGAAACAAACAGACAGACAAAAACAAACAGACAGATAAACAGACAATTATATAGTAAAACAGACATGGATAGATAGATTGAAAAAATACACAGACAAACTTTAGAAAATAACAACAGAGACAGACAGGAAGACACACAGACAAGTTAGCACGGACAAAAATGGCGCGGGAACAAGAATAGGACAGAGGACGAGAACAGAGACAGAGCTAATAGCAAATTCAATAAGGTGGAAAACTGAACACGGAGATTGCTCAAGGGGAACTCAGTGCAACCTAGGGGAAACTATGAGGAACTCTGTCCATATGCTGTGGGCTGAAAGGGGAGACAGGAGGAGGTGTGTGCTGGGGTATGGATGGCAGTCTGGTAATGAAATGCCATTCCCAGGGAGTTCTCATCAAGCAACGGGGGCGAGATAGCCTTGTGGTTAGGGCATCACCCTCCTGATTTTAATGGCCACGGATCGAGCCTGGGTTCCAGCCACCACTGAAGGTGACTTTTCCCCCCTGGATTTAACATCAATACTAACTCCACTCTGCCAAAAGTTCTTTGGATGAGATTAAATATCGAGGCCCCGTGTGCGAACGCACGCAGAACATCTTGCGCACACGTTAATCTTGTTCCGCTTTTCGAAAGAGTAGGCCGTTGTGTGCCGGTGGGAACAGATGACAAAATTTACAAAACTGCATACACACAGGGTCTGGGTGTAAAAACAAACAAACACATGAGTGCTTATTCCATTATCCACGATATAAAAGAATAAAGAAATGTATAAAAAAATAAATAAAATGTTACATGGAGTGTCTCCATCCACGCTAAAGTCTTAGCCTCAACAACATTCACTCACTCACACAGACACACAAAAAATTCCCTAAGGAAACCAGAATATAGCTTGTTTCACACAATGACAGAACCGTTTGTTTTAAAACACAGCCGTAATCGTCCACACAGCAAGCATCCACTTTCAAGGGTTGCACCTGTGTGTTGTGTCTGATAACGGCACGTGCGGCCCAGCAGGGATTCCCCTCACACAGCGTTGCCAGGGTAATTGCTTTTCCCTGGAGAGCCCAGCTTGCACCAGACCCTGTCCTCAGTTTGGTGCAGACTTGTTCGGAGCAGACAGAGCCAAACATGGAACCATTGATTTTTTTTTTTTTTTGGGGGGGGGGGGGGGGGGGTGGAGGGCGAGAACCACACACACTATTGCTAAATGAGAGATAGAGAGGAAGGTGTGGGGAGTGAAGAGAGAGAGGTGGGGGTGGAGAGAGAGAGAGAGAGAGGGGGGGAGGAGAGAGAGAGAGGAGGGGGGGGGGAGGGAGAGGGAGAGGGAGGGAAGGAGGCAGAGAGGAGAGACCTTTAAAGCTTTAACAATTTATTGTCATTGCTCATCTTGGCCTTTTGACAAGGAAGTAACACAACTATCCGTTGTGGAAGTTTTACTAAAAGTGACATACGTGATCAATAGTGAAGAAAAGGATAATCACATTAATAACACACTATCATAATACCATATATGCTCAATCCTATTGCAAATCAAATATAAAGAAAAAAAACAATAACAGCAACAACAACAAACTAACAAACAAAAATACACAGCTGGTCAGAATCGACCATCCTTTAAAATTTCATGCTATAAAGTATATCAACGACCAAAAACCTCTATCTGGAAACATACATTGTTCTTGATATTGATTAATTCTGTCCTTATATATCAATGCCATTGGTACTGACTTGTCTTCGTCTTATTTTCTGTGCTTCTGCAATATACTATGCTAGAGATTTAACAAGATGTTCATTATCAGACGACAGGATAGAGACTATATCTTGACTCACTGCTGGCTGTACCGTCAAGAAATCAAACTTGTGACGTAAAGTTTCGTATGCTTTACATTGAAACAAAAAGTGCATTTTATCATCAACACCGTGACCACATAGTGGACATGGTAATTGTGTGGTTGTCTCAGGCTGGAATCATCTTTTATTTGCATTAAACCCAGTGTTCTTAGTCTGAATCTAGCAGATAAGCCCCTTGTGGCCATTACTGTAAATTATTGTTCAGATATTTATTTCTGTCTGGAAGACACATTTAAACGAAAAGAACCAGCTGTATTTACTTTTATTCTCCATGTCCGAGTGCCAGTTTTGTTTAAAAGAACAAATGACCTGTCTTTGAATTCAGAAAGAAAATGGCACTCATTAGCTACTTCCTGAGACAGCCACACAATCCCAAAACCATGTTCTGACAAAACTTTTTGATTTGATATACCCAATTGTCTTTGCCTAACTCCATCTGTATAATCATCATATCATAAGCCTGTCTACATAGACGTGTCTGTGGAATTTCAACAACTTTAGCCAATATTTAATACCTTTACAATAAGTTATTATATAGAGAGGATATCTTCCCTCTCTCCATAGAGTACAGTATTGGAGGAGTGAATTGGCACATTCAAAAAACGTTTTATAGCAAATGTATGGACTTTTCCATTTGTGTATTTACATACAATCCCCATATTTCTAAGGCGTAAGTTAACAAAGGTTCCATTCGAGTGTCAAATAACTTCCAGAATAAAGAACAGTCTATCGAGTTAAATCTTTCCATAGAACCATTTTTCATATGATAAATGCCCACCGATCCAAAAACATTTTGTTTTATCCCTGTTTACAGTTAGCATCAAAACCGAATCTGTTTCCTCCTTTAAGACGTTTAATTGATTTATGTAAACCTGTAACTGTTTCAGACAAAAAATGATCACTCACTCACTCATCATCCCATGTCCCAAAGCGTTCGGGTTGACATGAGATAAGACCAACAGAGATCTTTTTCCATGCTTCAACGATCCTGTGTGGCTTATGTATGTAAGGTGTTTGAATGATATAATCAGCAAAAAGTAACAAAAATACCTCTATTGCTCCTGATATAAACTGAATACCGTGTTTGCCTTTCCTTGACAGTTCAAACAGCTAGTTCGTTTATAAAAAATGAGAACATTTGTGGCTTAAAAACACCCTTGTTTCACTCCCTTGGGGCACTCGAAGAAATCAGAATATTCATTTCCAGCCCGCACACAAGCTAGTACTGAATTATAGACAGCTCTAAGTGCCAAATATAATTTACTATTTACTCCATTTTTTGCGTAATATTTCCAAGTATATTTCGATTTACAGAATCAAAGGCCTTTCTAAAGTCGACAAAGGCAACAAAAAGTTTTTTTATTGGAAAGCAAATGCTTTTGCACTAGAGAATAAAGAGTAAATGGTAACATGTTTAGACAACAGGTAAAGAGAGAGAGAGAGAGAGAGAGAGAGAGAGAGAGAGAGAGAGAGAGAGAGAGAGAGAGAGAGAGAGAGAGAGAGAGAGAGAGAGAGAGAGAGAGGAGAGAGAGAGAGAAGAGAGAGAGAGAGTGGCCAGACAGCAGACAGACAGACAAACTAGACGAAGAAAGAAACAGAAACAGAGGGAAAGATAGGATAAATGATTTTATGGTTTCAGGTTTTGTTTTAGTTTTGATTTCGGCGGTTTCACTTTAGTTTTCCAAATTTTGACTGGAAATATTTTTTTAAAATGGGGAACACGCCAGTTACTTTAAGCTACCTCCGCCAAAAAAATGTATTTAGCAGACAATTAACCAACTATACAGCACAACCTGTTGGTAAGAATACATAACTCGAGTGTTCCAGGAAATCAATTAACTGGCTCCCCGACCAGTTCCATACTCAACACTAGAGAAACACAAGGGGCATAATTGATGATTTTTGTTTTGTAATTCCCTGACGCACTTAGCAATGACACGAATCATGGGATATTTTATTTGTGTATTTGACCTACAATACTTAAGCATACAAAACGAGGAGTAAGGCTTTAAAAATGCTGCAGAGAGGATGATTGTGCAACCATCCCACAGACTAGACTACTGTTACCTCCCCCAGAACCTTCTCCTTATAGACACCAAGACTCCTACTCACAGTCCCTAAATCGAAAATCCACGCTGTGACATTAATTTAGTCACATCAACAACATGCTTGTGGCAAATTCCTGTCAAGTGCTATTGGAGATTCAAATAAGTTTATGCTGCCTGCAACTTCCACCAATATTTCAAGTTTGGTGCAATAGAATATATCAAAGCGATAGTTATGCCTGACATAGAAGACATTAAGTAATATAGATTGTTGGATACTTCCTCTCCTCCTCTTCTTTTCTCCCTCCTCCTCCTCCTCCTCCTCCTCCTCCTCCCCCCCCTCCTCCCTCCTCCCTCCTCAATATCATCAATTTGTCAACATACCACCATCACCACCACCACCAACAATAACAACCGACGCAGAATCAATAAGAGCATCATATTGCTGCTGCTGTTGTTTTTCCTCCTGCTGCTGCTGATGCTGTTGTTGCTGCTGCTGCAAATGAGGACAACGACGACAAGGATGATGATGAGACGACACAACGACGACGACGACGACCACGGCAACGACGACGAGACGACGCGACGACGACGACGACGACGATGCTGCTGCTGCACTGCTGTCTGCTGCTGCTGCTGCTAGCTGCTGCTGCTGCTGCTGGCTGATGATGATGATGATGAATACGACAACGAAGACGACGTTAATGATTATGATCATAGAGATAATGAATAAATGACCAGTTGATTATGTTTTAGAATGAAGCGATAGATTTCTAAAAGAAAAAACAACGACAACGCATAATTAATGCCCGCAAATAAAGAGAAAGAAAATGGTCTGTTGATGTTTATGGCCAGAAAAGTTTGGATTGCCTCAAAGATGGGGATCTTCTGATGCAATAACAGACTTGTGAAAACGAGACCCGTTTTTGATTGTTTCTTTGAAAAAGATTTTAGAGAGCTTAATGTAAATAACGTGAATGGAAAAGACAAACAAAAGTCATTTATCAGCCTGATTCAGACACGCTGATGGTTTCAGTAATAATTTTAATGAAGTTTGGTTTGATTACATCTCTCTCTCTGTCTCTCATCTCTGTCTCTCTCTCTCTCTCTGTCTCTCCTCTATCTCTGCTGTCTTCTCTCTCTCTCGCTCTCGCTCTCGTCTCTCTCTCTCTCTCTCTATCTGTCTTTTCTGTCTGTCTGCCCTGTCTGTCTGTCTGTCTGTCTTTTCCTGGTCTGTCTGTCTGTCAATCTATCTATCTATCTACCTTATCTATCTATCTCTATCTCTCTCTTTTTTTCTCTCTATCTCTCTCTTTGTGTCCCCCTTGTCTGTGTGTTGTGTGTGTCTCTCTCCTGTCCAGTCAGTCAGTCTGTCTGTCTGTCTGTCTGTCTGTCTCTGTTTCTCTCTCTCTGCCCTCTCTGTCTCTCTGTCTCTGTCTGTCTTTTCTGTCTGTCTGTCTGTCTGTCCTCTGTCTGTCTGTCTGTCTGTCTGTCTGTCTGTCTTCTCTCATCTTCCCCTCTCCTCTTTCCTCCTCCTCTCTCTCTCTCTTCTCTCTCTCTCTCTCTCTCTCTCTCTCTCTCTTCTCTCTCTCTCTCTTCTCTCTCTCCTCTCTCTCTCTCTCTCAAAGGGGAAAAAAAAAACAGAATGAAGAGACGATAACACTTTATGTGTATGTGTGTGTA
>CM060318.1:83183093-83193093 GCA_030674155.1 Stramonita haemastoma | reverse complement strand
CACAAACACACACACTTTCTCTCTCTCTCTCTCTCTCTCTCTCTCTCTCTCTCTCTCTCTCTCTCTCTCTCTCTCTCTCTCTCTCTCTCTCTCTCTCCTCTCTCTCTTCTCTCTCTCTCTCTCTCTCTCTCTCTCTCTCTCTCTCTCTCTCTCACACACACACACATACACACACAGACACACACACACACACAATCTCCGTCATTCTATCTCTTCTATCACACTTTCCTCCATTCATCCACTCGACAGGCCCATTCTTCTCCTGACTCTATTCATTTGTATATAATGTGCGTGCTAAGTCAAAAAAAGGTCCGACAGTATGTTTCCCCATCCCATCACTCCCTTTCTCGCTGTGTGTGTTGTGTGTGTGTGTGTGTGTGTGTGTGTGTGTGTGTGTGTGTGGTGTGTGTGTGTGTGTGTGTGTGTGTGTGTGTGTGTGTGTGTTGTAGTGTGTGTGTGTGTAGTGTTGTGTGTGTGTGTGTGTGTGTTGTGTGTGTGTGGTGTGTGTGTGGGTGTGTGTGTGTGTGTGTGTGTGAGGGGGGGGGGGTGAGTGGTTGTGTATGTGTGTGAGTGTGTTTGTGTGAGTGCGTAAATGTGTGTGTGTGTGTGTGTGTGGTGTGTGTGTGTGTGTGTGTGTGTGTCTCTCTCTCTCTCTCTCTCTCTCTCTCTCTCTCTCTCTCTCTCTCTCTCTCTCTCTCTCTCTCTCTCTCTCTCTCTCTCTCTCTCTCTCTCTCTCTCTCTCTCTCTCTCTCTCTCTCTCTCTCTCTCTCCCTCTCCGCTTGGGAGCTAATCTTCAAAACGAAATGAAATATAAAATAAGATGACAAAAACAATAACAAATGAAGTCTTGTACAGCCAACTGCAACAAAACTACGATAAGGTTTTTTTTTCTTTGAAAAGAATTTCATCACTAGAAATAAATCAAGTTTTATTTGCTTCTCCCCCACACAAGCATATGCGTAGATGTTACTTTTGTCCATGTTTATCGGGAACACAACTACTGCAAGAGATAATATTGATACGACAATGATTTCAGTGGGATATTTTGCTATTCTTTTCTGCATATAAAATTGTAGAAGAAGTGGTTCTCATTAGTGAGCAAAAGTACAAATACAGACAGGAACATTGTATAAAAAAAAAGGGTGACACTGCTCTTGTGGCGACATGCTCTCTCTAGTTAGAGCAGCCCGAATTTCACGAGCAGAAATCTGCCGCAAAAGAAAAGATGTACATTATATACAAGACTATACGAGACAAGATAAGACAACACGATGCAATGCAGTGCAATGAAGTGCAATGAAGTACAGCGTAGTGCGATAAAGTGTTGTGCGGTGCAAAGCAGTGCGATACGATACAACACAAGACAAAACAAAACAACACTGCATAATACAAAACAATACAATGCAATGAATACAACACAAGACAACGCAATATAACACAATAAAAACAATACAACACAAAACATAACAGCACAATACAGTACAATACAATATAATGCAATACAATACAATACAATGCAATACAATACAATACAATAAAACACACGTATAATAATTATACAACACAACGCAGCACAATATAATCCGATACAGTTATCAAAATACAACACAATGAAATACAATACATCATAAAAGCAGTAAAGCCGTTTATTTGGTTCTGAGATGTGAGGTAAAAAAAAAAAAAGGTCAAGGTGTCCCATAGCTTATGTGGTCGTAAGGGAGCTAGGCATCAGAGACCTCAGCTTCTCAAGGAGCCAGTATATTGAGGGCGGCACCCATCTCTCCTCTCTGCTTTACCTTCCCTGACCCTAAAGAGGGCAGGTACCCACTTACAGCTGGGTGAACTTGGTGATTGTACTGTAGCCAAGGGGGCGCAATCTGTTGTCCATCCACCTGGTAACCACGCACGATGCTGCTTAACCGTTATTTATTTTATTCCTTTATATCGAGGATAATAGAATAAGCACTCACGTGCTTTTTTTCATACAGTCCCCCGTGTGTATGCAGTTGTGTTAATATTCTCATCTGTTCCCACCGGCACACAATGGCCTACTCTTACGAAAAGTGGAACAGGATTTAACGTGTGCGCAAGATGTTCTGCGTGCGTTTGCACACGGGGCCTCGGTTTACAGTCTCATCCGAAAGACTTTTGGGGAGAGAAGAGTCAGCACTGATGTTAACTCCGGGAGAAAAATCACCTTGGCTGGGGGAAAGTAAGTGCTCTGACCACCGAGCTGACCCGAGTCTTTTGAAAATAATATGCAAATTTGCAGGCTGCCATTTCATTGAAAAGTGTCATTGTAGTTTAGCCACGGGCCATCAATTAGGCCCACAACTTCATGAGAAGAGAGGAGAGGGGGGGGGGGGGGGGAGATAGATACCTCTTACTAAGGGATAGAGGGTATAGCGTGCGCGTGCGATAGTGTGTGTGTATGTGTATGTGCGCGTGCGCGCGTATGTATCTGTGTGTGTGAATCAAATAATTTTTTTTATTCAAATCAAATTTTTATTTCCAGATTGTACATTGAATAAGCATTGATTTGCTCTTTTTTTTATCAAGCCATCTATCTAAAGAAAAAATAAACCAACAAAAAACAAAAGCAAAAACAAAACAAAACAAAAAACCTAACAAACAAACAAACAAACAACAACACAAAACAAAACAAAAATTTCACCAACATTAATTACAAAACATTATTTCAACAGCCTTAAAAACAAAATATGCCTATAGTTAATACAAGCAACAACAATAACGTGTGTGTGTGTGTGTGTGTGTGTGTGTGTGTGTGTGTGTGTGTGTGTGTGTGTGTGTGTGTGTGTGTGTGTGTGTGTGTGTGTGTGTGTGTGTGTGTGTGACGTTAAAAGTCGAAGTCAGTGAAATGCTTATTTCCAAGTGGTACATTGAATATGCAATGCTTTTCCATTTTTGACCACGTCATCCTTCTGCGAAATATAATAGAAAACGACAGAAAAAAAGTAATAAAGAAAAAGGCGAAAAAAATTCTTCAAAGGAAAAGGAGATAGAATGCAAGAAATAAAGACATGATAGCGTTTCAGTATCTTACAATCACATCAGGCATCTCTTTTTTTTCATCTTCTCTTCTTTTCCTTACACACATTGATATAATGATGAAAATTATGTTGTATTGGATAGACACCCATTAAAGTTTGCTTCAAAAGTGTTAATGTATGTGCGCGTATAAATATAATTATATATAATATATATATGTATATATATATATATATATATTATATATATATACACGCGTGCGTGCACGCACGCACACACACACGTACACACAACACTCAAGCACACACAGACAGACAGACAAAGACAGATAGACAAACAGACAGGCAGACAAACAAACTGAGAGACAGAGAGAGATGGAGAGACAAAAAGACAGACAGATAGACAGAGAGTGACAGAGGGACAAGAGAGACAGAGAGGAGAGACAGAGACAGCGGGTTCCATAATCTCAAAATCTCATTTCACAGTCTGATAAGAACTGCTACTTCTTTTCATCTTCGGAGTTTACAGCTTCCGCCAGGAGTACATACACGTACGTGTGTGTGTGTGTGTGTGTGTGTGTGTGTGTGTGTGTGTGTGTGTGTGTGTGTGTGTGTGTGTGTGTGTGTGTGTGTGTGTGTGTGTGTGTGTGTGTGTGTCAGTGTGTGTTTAGTGTGTGTTTCAGTGTGTGTTTCAGTGGTTGTAGTGTTGTTGTGTGTCGTGTGTGTGTTTAGTGTGTGTTGTATGTGGTGTGTATGTGTGTTGTTTGTGTGTGTGTTTGGTGGTGTGTGTATATGTGTTTGTTGTGTGTTTGTGTGTGGTGTTGTATGTGTGTTTGCTGTGTCGTAGTGTGTATGAGTGTGTGTGTTTGTAGTTTGTGTGTGTTTATTGTATGTGTTTTGTGTGTGTTGTGTGTACGGTCCGGTTCTGTCGTTTTCTGTCTTTCAGAAATACAGAGATAGATACAGAAAAACAAAAGAACACACACATACAGACAAACATAGAAATGTATTGCACGTATTTCCACAAAGCATTCACACTCCACTTCTTATTAAACGCATTATTTCACGGTCGACCTAACTAGTTTTAATCTGATTAAGCTGATACCAGCGTTACGCGCGACTGAAGTCATCATAATCAACGAGTTGCTAAGTAGAGAAAGGTAGCAAACTTCTGACTCACCTTTAGTCCGTAAGCTGGTGTTACTGCTGGTGTTACAGCTGAGATAGGAGCACTGTTCCTTGGTATGTGAAGCATCCACTGGCCACAGTAGCCTTTTAGTTTTAATACAAAGTTTTGGCTTCAATACAAAATAGCCTTTTGGTTTTAATACAAAGTAGACTTTAGGCTTCAGTTCTCCACATTTTATACACTAGGCCTGCATATGTTCACTCTAGCTTTTTGGCTTCAATACAAAATATCCTTTTGGCTTTAATATAAAATATCCTTATGGCTTCAATTCACAAATAGCCTGTGGTTTCAATACAAAATAGTCTTTTGGCTTCAAATTTTCTACATTTAATTTACTAGGCCTGCATATGTTCACATATTCCTCTTTGTCTTTTAGCTTATTGTTGTTGAAGATGTTGTCATTATTTGTTGCTACACAGTCTCTCTTTTTCAGTCTTTTCTCTCTTTACTACACTATTGGGTAGGCAAGAACTCTCAACATCAAAATAGTCCACTAACACAAAATGTAGCCCCCTCCCCAAAAAGGAAGAGGCCTGTTTATTATCCCCCAAAAGCCCCTCAGCATGCAACAACACAACACCAATTACATTCCCGTCACACAACGCTTCAAAGCGCGTCGGTACGTACCGCTATTTGTGAACGCTTGCAAAACACTTTGTCAGTCACCCGTTGTAATTCTCTCTCTCCCCCTCTCCCTCCCAGCAAAGTCATTACATTAATCCCTGCAGACCCGCTACAGCGCTGGGGTCTTTTTTCCTCGTCATCATTTCGTGCCCACAATCCTCAGTCTGTGATCCATCACTTCAAGCGCGTGTGCTTTTGAACACCCCAGAGAAATCTCGGAAGTGAAAAAAAAGTAAAGAGAAAAAACTTAACCACAAAAAACAAAAAAGGGAAATGCTGGAATAACTTGCACACACACTCACTCCTTAGTGGAAGAAAAGCTTACAAACTCGCCGCCAGCTGGGAGAAAGAGAGAGAGAGAGAGCGGCTACAAGG
Source organism: Stramonita haemastoma (assembly GCA_030674155.1). Classification (NCBI taxonomy): domain Eukaryota; kingdom Metazoa; phylum Mollusca; class Gastropoda; order Neogastropoda; family Muricidae; genus Stramonita; species Stramonita haemastoma. The sequence goes on along the minus strand of CM060318.1, from coordinate 83,187,897 downwards.
AGAGAGTTTTGACATCAACTGAACGAAGCGGAGAGAGAGCCAAGCGCACAGAGGGAGATCCATCCCACCACGGTTGACCGCCTCGCCGTCACTCGGGGAAAGAAGAAACGGTTTGGGAGATGGGAATGACACAGAGAAAGTGGAGAGACAGCCGTGGCGATTTGTCCTGTCTTCATCCAGTCTTTATCAATGACAGCACACGATTCTAGTCACCGACATGAAACAGTATACTGGCAACACGCAGAGCATAAAAAAAGTTATCATTATAGGCGGTTAAGTAAAACACACACACACCACTCAACCGGCACCGCTAGACACGCACATCGCTGGCTGTGTTGGGACGGAAAGAAGTGATGCAAGCAAGCGGTGCTGCTGTAATAACTTCTGGCACTTTAGCTAGGCTAAGCTTTAGGGCACTGGGAACTCAGCAGAACATCAGGCCTGATGAAAGGCTATTATATACGTGGCACCACCGCATTCACAGCCGTCACCACGAACACTAGGCTGCCCCTAGCAGTAGCAGCAGCAGCAGCGGCAGTAGAGCTGTTGGGTGTGATGCGGGGGGCTGGGTCCTGATGGGCGCCACTGCTGTGTTCCCTCCGTCCCTAGAGTCCCGCTGCTTGGCTCGCTCCCTTAGTCACACTGGAGTCCGGCTCAGGCCGTGTGTGTGTGTGCGTGTGGGGGGGATGCGTGTGTGTGTGTGTGTGTGTGTGTGTGTGTGTGTGTGTGTGTGTGTGTGTGTGTGTGTGTGTGTGTGTGTGTGTGTGTTGTGTGTATGTGTGTGTGTGAGTGTGTGTGTGTGTACTCTGTATGTGTGTACTCTTCTCTATGTGTGTACGCGTTTTATGTGTGTGTGTACTGTGTGCACTGTGTGTACTGTGTGTGTGTGTGTGTGTGTGTGTGTGTGTGTGTGTGTGTGTGTGTGTGTGTGTGTGTGTGTGTGTGTGTTGTGTGTGTGTGTGTGTGTGCGCGCTCGCGCGCGCAGGTACGCGGGAGCCAATATGCAAGAGGAGTTCATTCTGTCTCGTGTCTTTCCATGTGTCAGTGTGTCTGACAGTATCACCATTTCTCTCTATCTGCCTGACTGTGGTGATGATTCTGTCCATATGTCTGTCCATCAGCCTTCCTTTGGCCATGTCTCTGTAACCTCCCCTGTATGTCTGTCTGTCTGTCTCTCTGTCTGTTTCTGTCTTTCTATGTCTTTCTGTCTCTGTCTCTCTATCTCTGTTTGTCTGTCTGTCTGTCTCTCTCTCTGTTTGTCTGTCTGTCTGTCTCTCTCTCTGTTTGTCTGTCTGTCTGTCTCTCTCTCTCTCTCTGTCTGTCTCTCTCTGTCTCTCTGTCTCTGTCTCTGTCTCTGTCTCTGTCTCTGTCTCTGTCTCTCTCTCTCTCTCTCTCTCTCTCTCTCTCTCTCTCTCTCTCTCTCTCTCTCTCTCTCTCTCTCTCTCTCTCTCTCTCTCTCTCTCTCTGGTCGTTTTGAAAACATCTTACCCACAAATGAGAACAAAAGGGAGAAGGATCAATCACGTTTGTTATTTTAACAAGACTTTCAAGTCTAGCTTGACGAATGATGACATATGACAATTCAAAAACTAGTATGCAGACAGATGGTGTGTGTAGACACCATCCCTGAAAAAAAAATTGGGAGGTGGAGTCCTCAGGGCGGTTCAGGGCTATGGCAACGTTCTAGCGGTTCCTGCAACGGCACTGAAGTGTATCGGCGATTGTCTGTCTAATGGACCATTCCAGCGGCGTGGAGAGGGGGTTCTGCTGCAATGGAAACAGCTTGCCCTCTATTCTTACTTACCCAAGGTATGTGCACTAAAAATTAGAGCGCAACTCCATAGTCTTCTAAGACTGATGGATGCCTACTGGTATTATATATATATATATATATATATATATATATATATATATAAGAGAGAGAGAGAGAGAGAGAGAGAGAGAGAGAGAGATAGAGAGAATATATATATATATATATATATATATATATATACATGGAATTTATATAGCGCTATATATATATGTATGTATACAGGTATATATACCGTTAATATAATATTATGTATACATATATGAATACACACACACACACACACACACACACACATATATATATATATATATATATATATATATATATATATATATATATATATACAGAGAGAGACACACACAGAGAGATATACAGAGACAGAGACAGAGAGACAGAGACAGAGAAAGAGAAACAGAGAGACAGAGAGATTTTGTTTTTAACTAAGTCAGACGACTCTCATTCTGTTTCACGTTAGGTTGTTTACAGCCTGTGGATCACGTATGTCATATATATCATCAGGGCTGCCACCTCCCTCACTATCCGGACTTGCATAAGCAATCACATCAAGAACAAATTGAAGAGACACAGCGCTTCACACTGATGCTAAAGGAGTAGTGTTACCATTTCCGTGGGTACATTGATCTGACAGCCCCCAATTCCTAAGGAGCTGGATAATTTAGTCAGGGGTGACAGAGGTGTGTAACCCCTGAATCAATTGAAATTAGGGATTTTTCTACAGCAGTAATGAGAGAGACAGAGACAGAGAGAGACAGAGACAGATAGACAGACATATAGACAGGCACAATGAATAAATGAATGATCTTTAAAGAGATAGAGCGGATTCATTAGGAAGAATGAGACAGAGAAACAAGACTGACAGACAGATAGAAAAACAGACAGACAGAAAAACAGACAGACGGGCCAAATAAATAAATGAATGATCTTTATGGATACAGAAAGATCAGATACCAGAGAGAATGAGACAGAGACAGGGACAGACAAACAGACAGAGAAACGAAATGAAACACTATTTACTGGAGCTAATAGACTAATTACAGTGGGTTTTTCTTTATTCAGCCATAAAAAAACATACAAAGTAAGTTTAAAAAATGTAAACATCCACACTAAAGCACAGGCAATATTGTTTGAAAAGCAGTCAAAGAAAGGACACATAACTGAAGAAAGACAAAACACACAGACAGCGACAGAAGGAGAGAGACAGGAGAAAGGGCAATGGTACTATTGACTGACTTGATTTCTGAGGCTGAGGGATAAAGTGAATTTCCTTCAATTTGGGGAGACCACCAGAGAGTGATCAACGCCCCCACGGCTCACTGCCACACAGCCAGCTAATCAAAAATGAATGGAGCCAGGCGGAAAGGGCTGCAGCCCTGGAGACCAGTGGAGGTTACTATGGCCAGGATAAGGTGCGCCAACAGATAGAGGATCTTAGATCATGTTTGCGCTGCTACTAGAATGTCGGCATCTATCAATCAGCTCCATCTATCAACGAGCCCCTGTTGCAGTTAATATGAGCGCTAACAAAGAATATTATGCATGTGTAACTTCGTGCCAGAATGTAAAAAAAAATCTTTCAGTGACTTATTGCAATGAAAGGAGTAAAGGAAGAAATAAAATCAGGAATGTGAGGTTTTAGTGACAGAGTGGTAGTGGTCGTGATGTCTAGGAATACGTTACTTTGGCAACCAACATCAGCATGTAGAGATGAAATCAGGTGTGTACGCTTCAGTGTTGCAATGATTGTGGACACTGTTATTTATTTATTTTATTTTTTTGCAATCCAAATGAGCTAAAATATGTAGCGCCAGAATGTAGACGTTGGTAAGATACTATTGCAATCAAAGTGAGCAACATTGTGTGTTGTAGTGCAAGAATGAAGCCGACACTCAGTTACTATTGCAATCAAATTGCGCAATAATCTGTTCTTTATTGCCAGAATATGGACGTCAGCCAGTTACTGTTGCAATCAAAATGACCAACAATTTGTGCTTTAGTAGAAGAATGTAGGTGTGGTTCAGTTACTATTAACCGTATAATTGTAGCACCAGCACTAGTAGCGACAATCAGAAAGGTGTGCTTACAGTACCGGAATGTTTGTGTCAACCAGGTACTGTTGCAGTAAACATGATCACCAATTCGTGTTGTAGAGCCAGAATGCATACGTCAAACAGTTACCATCACTATCACCATGAGCACAAACAGACACAATCAATACCCACACACACGCAATTAAAAATGTATGCTCTACAACCAGAATGTAGGCGTTCACAAACCGTTCACACACTAACTTTATTGGCACGTCTGTTTAATAAAAGAAAAAAAGAAGAAAAAAAAAACCGACATGGAAACCAGCTAGCGCCTTGACGAACCTCGGGGCAACGTGGCCAATGCAATCAGCTGTCTGTCTTCAGCCCCAGATTGCCAATGTGGGGGCCGGGGTACAGGCGGAAATGGATTCAGTCTGGAAATCTCTATCGGGGTGAGCATCCGACACCTTCGCGCCATTAGCTGTGGAAGGGAAAAGTCAGTCTAGGCCAGACAACGTTCGCTTGCTTCTCTCCGAGGTTTTTGCTCTTTGGGCCTAACTACGGTTTGGTGAGAAGTTGGACTTTTTTTTGAAAAGGGGCTGGAGGATGTGTGTGTGTGTTGGAGGGGGGGGGGATGAATGTGTGTGAATTATTTTGTTTATTGTTATTCATTTTTTATTTATTCTTTTATTTCGAAGATATTGGAATAAGCACTCATGTGTTTTTTATATCTAGTCCTCGTGTGTAAGCAGTTTTGTTAATTTTGTTATTCGTTCCTACCGGCACACAATGGCCTACTCCTCAACATTATGTAATTTTCTGTGAGTGAGTGAGAGAGAGAGAGATAGAGAGAGAGAGAGAGAGAGAGAGAGAGAGAGAGAGAGAGAGAGAGAGAGAGAGAGAGAGAGAGAGAGAGAGAGAGAGAGAGAGAGACAGACAGACA
>CM060318.1:83168093-83180593 GCA_030674155.1 Stramonita haemastoma | reverse complement strand
TTTTTGAGGGATAGTTCGTGTGGAGATGGAAAATAATTTGGTGATTACTTTGCTAGAATGGACGTGAAGAGAAAATGTGCGTTTGATATAATTATGTCTTTATTCTGTCTGGCTGAGATAGTGGTTTTTGTTTTTATCTGTGTTTGATATTTGTTGATCTGCTGTTTTCAAAGAGTTCTCCTGTATGTGAGCGGTGTGTGTGTGTGTGTGTGTGTGTGTGTGTGTGTGTGTGTGTGTGTGTGTGTGTGTGTGTGTGTGTGTGTGTGTGTGTGTGTGTGTGTGTGTGTGTGTGTCAAAGTCAAAGTCAAAGTCAAAGTCAAATTTTTATTTACAGATGGTACATTGAGTAAGCAAAACAATTGCTTTTTTTCATCAAGCCATCTACAAAGAAAAGTATGTAAGAAAATGAAAAAGAAAAATATCAACAATAATGACAACGACAATAATAACAGCAATAAAGAGGACTAAAATGATAATCACTGAAAACTAGCCAACTACACACATCTTAAGCAAAATTTTAGCATATCAATATTTAAACATCTCAATATTCAAAATGCATACATACTAACAAACACTTGTTATTGACCAATCACCCACCCATGCCTGCTATTATTTGTTAGTTACACATGTGAAACATACACATGCACACACATGCACAAACACACACACTCACACACACACACACACACACACACACACACACACACACACACACACACACACACACACACACACACACACACACACACGCACACACCCACACCCAAACCCACCCACCCACCCACACCCACACACACACACACACACACACACACACACACACAGCACACACACACACACACACACACACTGCACAAACAGCATATACAAACATCATATATACATACAAACATACACATATGCGCGCGTAGGTGCACCGTTGCATTATTCTGCACGAAGTCATTTAGTTATATTACAACAAACTTACTTTGAAAATCATACCAACAACAAAATATCAATGAATAGCACAAAAGTACACAGTGGTGAAAAGGTAAAACTTACAAGTCTTTTTCAACACTGTTATTCATGAGATAGTTTTTTAAGTGTTTTTTAAATTGGGTTTTACTTGTAGTACTTTTTAGATCTACTGGGAGATTATTCCATAAATGACTACCCGAATACAGAAAACTTGACTTGTAGAGGTCATTTCTGGGTCTTGGGAACGTTAATAAATGATTATGCCTGTGCGGATTTATTTTGAAGGATTTTTTAATCTTAGGAGGAGCATTTCCGTTTATAACATTATGCATGCACACAGCTTTGTTGAAAAAAAGTCTTTTATGAAAAGTCAGTATATTCAATTGCTTGTAATCAGAAACAGTCAATGAGCTTGACTTTAACAGAACCAGCTTAAGTGCTCTTTTATATAAACGGTGGATAAATTTCAAATTTGTTTCACTGCATTTGTCCCATAGTGTAGATGCATAGTCGATAATTGGCAAAACATGGCCACAAAAGAAGAGTTTACGGGAATGGTTGTCGAGAAAGTTCTTTATCTTAGATAGCTGAAGTAACCTGTTAGAGAGACGTTTTCCCAGAGACATCACGTGATCTGTCCATGTCAAGCTCTTGTCAATAGTGATACCTAGTATTTTATGAGAATCCACTTCTTCAATTAATCGTTTATCAATAAACAAGGGTTTAAAACTGGATTTCATTTTTTGTCTTTTCTGTCTAGCTGAAACATACATACATTTTGTTTTTTTGGCATTTAAAGACATATGATTTAACTGTGTCCAAGAAATTAGTCTGTCAGTGTTATCCTGTAGTTTGTTGCCTAACGTATTGGGATCAGAGTCACTGCAGAACAGAGATGTATCGTCAGCAAACATTTCACAGTGACAATTTACAAAGCAGGGTAAGTCGTTTACATAAATGGAAAACAGTAGGGGTCCGAGCACTGATCCTTGTGGTATACCATGTTTAACGTCTACTAAATCTGATGTTTGGTCATTTACTACCACTAGCTGCTTCCTATCTGACAAAAAACTTGCTAGAAGATTAATAATTTCTGGTGTTAGCTTGTACAAGTATAATTTACGCAATAATAAAGAGTGGTTAATGACATCAAAAGCCTTCTCGAAATCAACAAAAAGAAGACCAGTAAATTTATTTTCATTTATATTATGCAAGACATTGTCAGTGAGTTGGATAAGAGCTGTATGACAGGAATAGTTTTTTCTAAACCCAGACTGACTTTCACTCATAAGTTTGTTATTAGTAAAGTAAGAATATATGGATTTTTGTACATGCTTTTCAACAGGCTTAGATAAGACAGACAAAATGGAAATCGGTCTGTAATTTGACGGAGAAGAGGAATCACCCGACTTGTAAACAGGTATAACTTTAGCTTGCTTCAGTTTGTAAGGGAAGCAATTTTTTTCAATGCACAAATTGTATAGGTAGGTAAGTGAGTCGAAAATCAACGGGCTTGAAAGATTTAATATTTTCGCATCTAAGTCATCTAAATCACGAGTTCTTGACTTCTTTTTTAGAACTAAGCTTTCGAGTACATCAAGAATAGTCATTGGTGGTAGGTAGAAAGGAAAGTTAATTGGTTTTGACTCCATGTACTGTTTTAAATAATGAAGATCGTTATCTCTTGATCTGTCATGTAATATAACTTTATCTGCAACATTTGAAAAATGACAGTTTAATTCATCTGCTGATATATCTTTAATGGCATGTTGACTTTTGGATACACGTTTGTTTGTTAATAAATTTATAGCTTTCCAGACTTGGCGAGAATCATTTGCTGACACCAACATCTTTTGAAGGTAGTTTCGCTTTGATCGGCGTTTAATTGAATTAACTTTATTTCTTTGGTGTTTATGTTTATGTTTATGTTTATGTTTATGTGTGTGTGTGTGTGTGTGTGTGTGTGTGTGTGTGTGTGTGTGTGTGTGTGTGTGTGTGTGTGTTTGTGTGTATGTGTGTGTGTGTGTGTGTGTGTGTGTGTGTGCACGCGCACGTATGCAATCATGCGTACACGTTGGTGCATTCACGCATGCATACCTCTGCAGGAATGCGTTTGTGCTCACGTGTGTGTAAATTTGCACTTGCAATTTTGCGTCAACGCATGTGTATGCATATCTGCAAGTGTTCGTGGGTCCACGCCTAAATAGATGTCCGCGTGCGCGCGAGCACACGCACACACACACACACACATACTTATACACACACCCCTACATGTACACACAAACACACTTAATTCACACACACACACACACACACACACACACACACACACACACACACACACACACACACCTACACACCTACACACACACACACACACACACGCACGCACACACGCATGCATACACACACCGATCTGTTTTCCGTGCATACCTCCACTGTTATTGTTAGACTTTCAATAGTTACCTGTATCTCACCTTATCCTCTGGCTGGCTGATTGATTCTTTAATTAATGGCTTCTCATTTAATCACTTATCTGGCTAACCCTGAAGTGGGAATATAAATGCAGCTTTCTAAATCGTGGAGGGTAAAACGGTCACCTACCTAAAAATTCAAATTTCCCACCATTGATAAACCTTGGAACTCTAGCCGAGGAACGAAAATCGATCAGTTATGTATGCATATCTCTATTCATTTCCTTTTGCTCAGTTTCGTTGTTGTTGTTTGTTGTCTGGTTTGTAATTATTCGAGTTTTTTGGGGGGAAGGGATGAAGGAGAGAGCAGATGGAAAAGTGAGGGATGGAACGGTAGTTGTTTGAGGCAGGGGAAACACAAAGTGTGTGTGTGTGTGTGTCGGGGGGAGAGGGGGTGGTTGTCAACAAGTGGTTCTGAACTAATTGCTACTTGGATGTCGGGCCGCCGTTCGGACAACAGAGATCAATTTTCGCGGTCAGCATTCGATCCCAAGTCAGCTAACAAGCGTCCATGATTTCTGAACAAGAAAAGAATCGGTCTTAGTAAGTCAATCAATCAGTCAGTCTGTCAATCAGTCAGTCAGTAAATAAATAAATAAATCAGTACGTCAGTCAGTCAGTGTATAAGTAAGTAATTTAGTAAGTAAACAGATAAACATGTAAAAAAAGTATACAAAAATAATTAAGTAGGTGAGGAAGAAAGTAACTAAATAAATAAGTAAGAAAGTAACAAATGAAAAAAACTAATAATTGAACAATCGATTCCTCACTAGCCAACACGTTGATTAACTTCCTAACAAATCAATGAACAAACAAACTAACAAAATGAGGAACATGGCAAATTAGCTTGCCACCCACCTACCTACCTACCTACCTACCTACCTATCTACCTACCTACCTACCTACCTACCTACCTACCTACCTACATACCTACCTACCTACCTACCTACCTACCTACCTACCTACCTACATACATACATACATACATACATACATACATACATACATACATACATACATACATACATACATACATACATACATACATACATACATACATACATACATACACACATACATACATACATACATACATACATGGTTGCATGCATGTATACATACCTATTTCACCAACGTACCAACAAACCAGCAAATTAACTAAGTAACTAACTAACTAACCAGCTAACCAGCTAATCAACTAACGAACTAACAAACATCATACATAAATTTAAATAGCTAGGAAATGAGTTACTGGCCAAGTATCTAACTAACTGAATTAATAACTAGCTTACAAAATAACAAACTTAATAACTAACTAACAAAATAACAGACCAGCTGACTTACTTATTAGCTAAAACAACAAAAAACAAACTAGCAACCTTAACAAATCCGACTTAATTAGCGATTTATTTAGATGGTTAGTGTGCTCGTCACGTCACTCATTTACCAGCTGACAGATTATCTCTTGACTCATGGTTACTCTCACAAAATAGACAAAATCACCTATAAAACATCAACACACAAACTGACTAGCTAGCTGGCTGACTGGTTGGATGGCTAGGTGCTGGCTGGCTAACCCACTGAGACTTCTTGTAATGTAATATACCTGCGAATTTCGGACTCTTGTCCAGACAGCCTTTATAGAATATGATGCATGTAATTTGCATATCTATTAAGACAGACTTTGAAAAGAAAGAAAAAGTAAAAATAAACACGAAAGAAAGAGAAAAGGAGAAAGAAAAAACGAAAGTAATTTGAAAGAAAACGAAAAGTTTAAGATCAAAAGAAAGAAAAAAAGTGAGAAAGAAAGAGAAAATAATTCTTGCGATTTGCACACCGCTCATCCAGAATAGCTTTTGACAGAAAAATGAAAGAAAGAAAATGGGGGAAAAAGTAAGAGGGAAAGAAAAAAGAGAATGAAAAGAAGATAACAAGAAAATGAAGCAAACCAACAAAAAGAATTAAAGAAAACAGAACTGTCTTAACACACACACACACACACACGCACGCACGCACGCACGCATGCTCACACACGCACTCTCACACGCATGCGCGTGTGTGCACGCACGTGCGTGTATGCAGTCAATATTTTCTGCTCTAACTCTACTCCTCCCAAAGCTCTTTGGCTGGGACTATCATCCGAAGTTGCGCAGACCATCTTGTGCATGTGCTCACATTAAACCTGTTCTGCTTTTCGGGAAAGTAGGCCATTGCGTGCCGGTAGTAATCGATGACAACATTTAGAAAACGGATGCACACTGATGTCATGTTTAGACATCATCCCATAAGTCCAAATACGGCTACCTTAATGGCGGGAAAACCTGGTCCCATACGCAAATCTCATCATTGGTGAACCTGATAACTCTAACAGAGTAATGGGGAAAAAGCCCTGTAAAGCAGACTTTCACTACTAAGTCTTTTAACAAACAAGGAAACAGAAGAAATGACCTTACAGGTTTCACAACAAAGCAGAACAATAACACAAGCCACGGAACCTTCCACATAGAAAACCTTCGCCTATATTTATGCGTTATCAGTGACATCTCATCGCTTTCGGTCACACATCTAATACTCTTGCCTCACGCCGCGGCCCATAAAATCTTCGCCATAGGCTGTTTTCCCCCTGCGACCCATATGTCACCCCCTACCTAACCGTCTCCGATTTCCCCATTGTCTATGCCCTTAGAGGCAGGCAAGGACAGAGGCAGCTATCCGGAACAGAATCCACATTTGACAGGGATGGGAAGGAGAGGCGACTACTGTCGGTGTCCTTCACAATCTCTTAGCTAAGTCATCTTCAGGTGGTGTCCTTGAGGTCCCCGTTCAGCCACTAGCTACTCTTGATTTTATCGTTGTTGTTGTTGTTGTTGTGTTGTTGTTGTTGTTGTTGTTGTTGTTGTTGTTGGTGGGAGTTTCCCAGCTTAATTACCACTCTGAGGATTGTTCAGAATATGTTCTTACTGTTTGTACTCATTTCAATTGTGAATTAGTGTTTGTTTGTTTTTTCTATTTATTTATTATTTTTAATTATCTATTCATTTATTTGTTATTTATTTATTTAGTTATTTGTTCTTTTATTTCGTGGAGAATAGAATAAGCATTTAGACTCTATGAGTTTGTTAACATCTAGTCTCCGTGTGTATGCAGTTATGTTAGTTTTGTCATCCATTCCCACCGGCACACAATGGACCAGTCTTCCGAAAAGTGGAACGGGTTTTAACGTATGCGCAAGATGTTCTGCAAGACCGGTAGTTAATACACACTGAAGGCATTTGCAGTTAGGACTTGTCACTAGGCTGTGTTGCTTCTTTGTATCATTTCCCTGCAGATCAAAACATACAAGACAAGAACAGTCAAACATGGAGGCATCCAGGATCCATATAAAACCAGAATATGCTGTCTTGAAATGTCCAAATCTTATCAGAGTAGTTCTGATTACACTTTAAGATATCAAACATGTTGTTGGTTTCATTTCCATGTGCCATTTTGTTTCACATCCACAAACGTTTGCTATGTTTTAGATCTTAAAAAGGTTATCAAAGTCATTTTTCAATCTATCAATTTACTTTTTAATTATTTATTCATTATTTATTCATTCTTTTATTTCGAGAAAAATGGAATATGCACTCATGGGCTTTTTATCGACAAGTAGTACATAATAGGAAGGACGGTGGCAGGATGGTTAAGACGTTCGCCTGCCAATATGTAAACTGTGAGTTTCTGGGTTCGCACCCAGCCTTGCCCTTTCTTCCCAGTTTGACGAAAAAATCGAACTGAATGTCAAAGTCATTCGGATGAGACTCGAAACCGAGGCCCCGTGTGCGAATGCACGCAGAACATCTTGCGCACACGTTAAAATCCCGTTCCGCCTTTCGGAAGAGCAGGCCATTCTGTGCCGGTAGGAACGGATGACAAAATTACAACAAACCAGAATGCACACAGGTGTCATGTTTAGACACCATCCCTGAGGAAAAATCGGGGAGTTGGAGTCCCAGAGCGGCTCGGGGCTGTAGGTCTATGGCAACGTTCTGGTGGCTCCTGCGACGGTACTGGAACCATTCGTATCGGTCATTGCCTTTCCAATGGATCATTCCAGTGCCGTGGAGAGGGTGGGTCGGCTGCATGGGTAACAGCTTGCCCTCCATGCATACATGCCCAGGCTTTGCGCTCTAAAGACTAGAGCGCAACTCCATAGTCTTCCGAGACTGATGGGTGCCTACTACTACTAGTAGTACATAATAGACACTACAAAATAAAACAAATCTAGTGCCATATATAGAAAAATGTAATCCGCCCCCCCCCCCCCTCCCCCTTTCAAGTAAAACACCAACAAAAAAGAAGCACTAAGAAGAAACAAAAACTAACCAACCAGCCAGCCAACCAAACACAAATAAACACGCAACCCCCCAAAATCCAACCCTAGCATACACCCTGTTAACCAAAGACAGTCATGAGACTCCCTGTACTGCAAAACACCACAGAACATTTCATCCCTTACGCACTAAAACTGAACGCACCTCTAAAAAAAATCACAGACATCAAGACTTCCCCCCCAAAAAAAAACTCCTGTCACTTGCCCCGCCAATGTGAACTGGAGGTCATGATATGGTCATTACGAAACACTGTATGACACCCCGAGTGGCTGGACAGTGAGAAAACGTGCCACCCCATTGCAATAACAAGCCTGGCGCCGCCCTCACCTTTCGGCTTCAGTGTCAGACCCCCCCCCCCCCTGCTTATGGTCAAGCATGTCCAGGCATATCAAATGAAGGCCCATGTGCCTCACTGCTCGTGTCAATTACGTCCGGACTGGAGCATCGCGACTAGACTGCTTTTTTATTTATTCAATCATGGTCACTATCATGATAGGTTTTTTTTTTAAGTGTTGGCTGTTGGTTTTGAACAAAAAGTATGGGTTTTTTTTGTTTATATGGAAAGTTCGAATTATTGATGAGAAACTCTAGTATAAATTTGTAACCTGTCTCTCTTTTTTCTCTGTGTGTGGGAGAGAGAGAGAGAGAGAGAGAGAGAGAGAGAGAGAGAGAGAGAGAGAGAGAGAGAGAGAGAGAGAGAGAGAGAGAGAGAGAGAGAGAGAGAGAGAGAGACAGACAGAGAGACAGACAGACAGAGACAGACAGAGACAGACAGACAGACAGACAGACAGAGACAGACAGACAGACAGAGACAGACAGACAGACAGACAGACAGACAGACAGAGGAAAAAAGAGAGGAGAGGGAGAGAGAGCAGAAATGCAGTTAAATGTTGAAATTATTGTTGCTTTTTTCTTGCTGTTGTTGTTTATTTGAGTCTGGTTGCTGTTTTCTTTTGTTGGCTTGTGCATTTTTTCCCCAATAATGTCATCCATATGCATAACCCATGGGAGTAAAAGGAATGCAAAGAAGGCACAGGGGTTAGTGCGTCTTTTTGTCCTGAGTCTCTCTCTCTCTCTCTCTCTCTCTCTCTCTCTCTCTCTCCTCTCTCTCTTCTCTCTCTCTCTCTCTCTCTCTCTCATCTCTCACTCTCTCTCTCTCTCTCTCCTCTCTCTCTCTCTCATCTCTCTCTCATACACACACATGCACGCACTCACGCACACGCACACAAAATACACGCACGCACGCACGCACGTACGCACGCACACACACGCACACACACACACACGTGTGCGCGTGCATGCGGAATACTCCACTATAAAAAAACCCAGAAAGATTGGAGTTATGGTCTTAGGCAGTAAGACACACCAACGCGTCCACCTTCAACAATCTTCAGTCCAATGCTCTGTCGATTATTGATATAGAGAAAAGTGGTCATACCGACATTAAGTGTCATTGCATTATGTTTTGAAATATTGTATCAAAATTGCACCTTCCATGCCAAACTATTGGAATAACAACGCACACTCCCTATCAAAGAAGAGAAAATCCGCTGAAGTCATAGAATGGTCAGTTGCCTATAACTATGGTAAAGTACTTGAAAGGAGCCACAGATGCACACACACTTTTCATCCAGTATGTACCTTTAAGTTTCACTGCTGCTCTCAGTCATCCGGATGAGACTATAAACCGAGGCCGGAATGCGAACGCACGCAGAACATCTTGTGCACACGCTAAAAACAAGTTCTACCTTTCGGAAGAGCAGGTCATTGTGTGCCCGTATGCGCGGATGACAAAATAAAAAAAACCCAGCATGCACACAGGTGTCGTGTTTAGACACCATCCTGAGGAAAAATCTGAGAGTTGAAGTTCCCAGAGCGGTTCGGGGCTGTATATAGCAACGTTCTGGTGGTTCCTGCGATGGCACTGGAATCTGGAACCATGCGTGTCGGCGATTGCCTTTCCAATGGACCATTCCAGTGACGTGAAGAGGAAAGGGAGGGGGGGTCTGCTGCATGGGTAACAGCTTGCCGTCCATACTTACTCACCCAGGCTTTGTGCTCTAGAGCCAAGAGAACAACACCATTGTCTTCCGAGACTGACGGCTGCCTACCGTACTCTCACTTGTTATAAGTGGGACAGAGTGCGTTTTTTTTTTTTTAGCGATCACCGTGATGTTAAGCTTGGAAACGCCCAACAAGGGCATAACAAGCAGTCTAATCAATGCTCAGGGTCAGTGGCATAATGTTGAAGTTCAGAATTAACATCAGTACGGACTTCACTGCCTCCGAAAGTCCTTCGGGTGAGACCTCTAAATCGAGTTCCCGAGTGAGTACGCAAGCAAAACATATTAAACGGGCAACAAAACCCGTTCCGCCTTTTGAAAGAATAGGTCATTGCGTGCTGTTAGGAATGGATAAGAAAGTTTTTTTAAAAAGCATTCACGCTGGTGTCACGTGTAGACACCATCCCCAAAGTAGGAATGTGGCTACTATCATGGCGGGCTAAAACGGTCGCATAGTTACGGAAAATCTTACTTTTGTTGAATTTCAGAGCTCAAGCTGGGGAACTAAAACAAAAACTTGAAGTCACAGGACATACCGGCGTCTGTTCATCATTCTGATGTCTCCAACACGCCCAGTACCGTGACATTTCCAAATGGTACAGGCATGCGTCACACTGTCCCGTCACGGTTAACGAGTGACACCGCATTTATATCCCACTTTCGTCTGTCTTTATGTCTGTTTTTTTCTTTGCTAGTTTATGCCTCTGTCTGTCTGTAGTGTGTCCATCTATCTGCGTCTATATGTCAGTGTGGGTCTATTTCCTTCTGAATATAGTAATATGAAAAACTCAAGATCATCCAATACAGTCTAAAATATAACTAAACCTTCATTTCGTAACATCATTTTGGTCCATACCAAAAACTCTGACCATTTGGGAACCTTGAATGTCTACCCAAGGAACGAAAAAAAAAAACAAAACAAATGTAAAAAAAAAAAAAAAAAAACACATTGCAGCACAGTCATAAACTTAAATAAAAGATGATGCACACATGACTTCACATAGAGAGAGAGAGAGAGAGAGAGAGAGAGAGAGAGAGGAGAGAGAGAGAGAGAGAGAGAGAGAGAGAGAGAGAGATAGAAGAAAATGAATTATGAAGACGATGCTGGTTCCAGTTTGAGCTTTCCATGGGAGATGTCTTCGAAAGAAGAACAATCTATATAAACCATTTTTGGTAAGCTATCTATAGAAAGGTGTCTGGATTAAAAATACAATCCTATGCATGCATGAGTGTGTGTGTCTGTGTCTGTGTGTGTCTGTGTGTCTGTCTGTGTGTGTCTGTGTTGTGTGTGTATGCATGTGTGAACGCGCCCGCGAAAGTTTCTGCATTTGACTGAACAAATTACAGGATATTTAACGCGCACTTTCGATCTTTTACATGTGTGCATACCCCAAAAAGTAAGACACTGTTAATTATTAAAATAAAAAATAAATTTGTCAAAAACAAAAGCAAGCCAGTCTCCACTCTTTAATTCTTCCAAATATCTCAAGGAATCAAATCAGGGGGACACCCCCCCAAAAAAAAAATACAGCGACCAAAGGGATACCTCTACTATCACATAATTATCCACCCGGCAATTTCACCCGGTGTGAGTGACCGAAGGCATATTAAGTCGTCTGAGCATTAACACAAAGGAATACACTGCGGTAGTGTTTTCTTCCTTTTTTTTTTTAAAAAAAGGTTGAATGCTTTTAGACTAGCAGTGAAGCTAATGAGTTTTCACAGGGCTAGGTTGAAGTTCAAACACGTCTCGTGTTAACCCTCTCCCGACCTTTCTGCTCCATTTGTACTTACTGCCCTTCCCACAAGGGAACTAATTCCTCACCTTTTCTTTTTTTGCTACACTCCCCCTTCACTTCTGCCTCTCCCTCCTCTTTCTCTGATTACAGAGTAGTCTCTCTTTCTTTCTTGTTTCTTTGTTTTCATTCTTGCTCTTGTTTCTTCTTTGCTATTTTGCTTCCTCTTTTGCATCTCTTCTTCTTTCTTTATATTCTTCTTCTCTTTGCTTCTTTCTTCTTTGCATTTTTATTCTTGCATTCTTATTCTTCCTTGTATTCTTCTGTGCGTTCTTCTTTGCAATCTTCTTCCCAACATTCTTCTTCTTCTCAGCAATTCCTTCGTCTTCGCAGGTCCTTCTTTGCAGGCCTGCAATTCTTCCTCGAATTTCTTTGCAGTTTTCTTCTTCACAATGCGCCCTGTTTCTCTGTCTCTGTCTCTCTCCCTCTCTATTTTCTTCCTTCCAAGCCCAATATCCTGCCTTTTTCTAGCATGTGTGACAAACGTCCTGTTCATGTTTCCAATGAATTGGTGAAGTTGGAATATTTTGGCTGATGTCAGCATTTAAATCTATCCTGTAGAATTACAAGCAAGTGGGGAAGACCGGGCACTGCGCATTCACCCAAAATAAAGAACGAAGAAAGAAGAGAAGAAGAAGAAGAAGAAGAAGAAGAAGAAGAAGAAGAAGAAGAAGAAGAAGAAGAAGAAACAACAGCAACAACAAACAAAGAAGAAGAAAAGAAGAAGAAGAAGAAGAAAAGAAGAAAGCAAGAAGAAGAAGAAAAGAAGAACAAGAACAACAACAACAACAACAACAACAACAACAAAAAACAAAAAGCAAGAACAGAAGAACAAGA
>CM060318.1:83150593-83155593 GCA_030674155.1 Stramonita haemastoma | reverse complement strand
TGCATTTTTAATACCGTGGCTTATTTTTGTCTCTCTGTTCTCATTTCTTGTCTGTTGTTTGGCACTGGGTATGGTCTCTTCTCTTGGTATTTGGATCATTGTTGTTATTGTCCTTTGGTTGGAGGAGATTTATAATCTTGATCTTATCCCTGATAAGTGCGGGGAGTAGATCTAGATGTACAAAAAACACGAATGCTTATTCATTATCACAATTTGCTTTGTCTTGTCTTGTCTTGTCTTGACTGTCGTTGTCTGTCTGTCTCTCTCATGCATACATGCACGCATGTACACATGCATGCAAGTATGTAATGAACATGTATAATGTGTATGTATATGTGTATGTATGGATATATGTATGTATGTATGTAGTATGTATGATGTATGTATGTATGTATGTATGTATGTATGTATGTATGTATGTATGTATGTATGTATGTATGTATGTATGTATGTATGTATGTATGGACTGATGGACGGACGGACGATTTATGGAGGATGGATGGATGGATGGATGATGGATGGATATTGTATCATATTTTTCTTTACAAAATACAAAACAAAATACAAATACATATATATAATATATATATGACTATATATATATATATATATATATATGATATATATATATGTATATATGTATATATATATATATATATATGTATATGTATATATATATGTAATATTTGTATATATCTATATATGTCTGTTCTTCTATCTTCTATCTATCTATCTATCTATCTATCTATCTATCTATCTATCTATCTATCTATCTATCTATCTATCTATCTATCTATCTTATCTATCTATCTATTTATCTGTGCTTTTGTAAGGATGCGTGTATGTGTAAATCTATGATTCAATCATCATGGCCAAATACGAGAATATTTTAGTACAAACTGGATTTGCCTGTTTGTGGGAGAGACCAGTTTTGTTCAAGTATTAATTCTACAAGTTTACATATCAAAGCTTGCTTATTTTAAAAAAAAACTTATCAATGAATGGATAATTGTATATCTACCTTTACTACAGAAACTTTGTGATCGATTTTTGTATATAAAATTATTTACTTGTCTCCTAGATATAAAACATGTTTACGCTCGTAGACTGTATAATTTCGTTTCGTAGGGACCAAATTTTCTATCAATCGCAAAGAAGCGTAAACTTAAATGGTATGAGCATGACACAAGATCAAAAGGACTTTCAAAAACAATACTGCATTGCACTGTCCAAGGAGGGAGAAAAAAGTATATATCATAATATGTCAGTATACAGTCTTAACTGTAGAAAAAAGAAATATGAGTATGTCCCTTAATAAAGAAAAACATCGAACCAAACAAATCACCCAGGCAAAACTTGCCCACCAATAAAACACAAAAAAGCCAGTCAACCAATCAACCAGCCCATCACAACCAACCAAACAGCCAATCCAACAAACAAACAAACAAACAAACAAACGAAAACCAAACCTAAAAGAACAAAACAGAGAGGTGTAAACTCGATAAAACTCCAAGGGCGAGGGAGGGGGAATCTCACTTCAAGCCATCAGTTAACTCAGTGATGACTGTATCCCTCGATGTCACATCTGTCGCTCTCAGATTCTGCCAGATCTATCTCTCTAGGATCTCTCTCTCAGATCCTCTACCGTCAGATCCCTCGCTCTTAGATCTCCCGCTGCCAGATCTCTCGCTTTTCTGACCCCCATCTATCAGATCCACCTCCCTCGGATCTCTAGCTCTCAGATCCACTTCTCTAAGACCTCTGCCTCTCAGATCCCCTACTTTGAGATCCCTCGCTCTAGGATCCTCTGCCGTCAGATCAGTCCTATGATGTTCGATCCTCGGGGCCATGTTGGCGCCACATGCTGGTGAAGCCTGTGCATAATTCAGAACATGGCTGTCTGTGCCCTCATGGGTTTGAGCAAGGTTAATTATTAGGGGGCATAATCCAGCTTGAAAAAGTGTTCAATGACGTAAGCAGGGGATTACGTTCGCCCAGGCTACTCTACTATGAGACTTACAGGTCCTAAAAGCCTGAGCATATTGCTCCTCTCTTGCGATATCTCCACTGGCTGCCTGTGCTACAGAGAATAAACTATAAGATCAGTACTCTGTGTTAGAAATGTCTCCACAAAACAGCACCCTCCTACCTCTGTGAATGTCTCTGTACCTGTACATTCCTCGCTCTCTCCGCTCTGCTGCAGATACCCAGCGCTTTCAAATACCTAGATTCAATCAATCCACCGTTAGCCGTCGGTCTTTCTCTATTTCTGGACCAGTGATCTGGAACAATCTACTCTCTCCCCTTCGTAAAAAGCCTACCAATGACTCTTTCAATTCCAGCCTCAAGCCATATTTCAAAGCTAAGATTCCCCCCCCCCCCCCTCTGTTTTATCTTATAGCCGCCCCTGGTTAATAACCGGAATATCCACCAGCCTGCCAAAGTGTGTAGCCAGTGTGTGTGTGTGTGTGTGTGTGTGTGTGTGTGTGTGGCGCGCGCGCGGCGCGCGCGCGCGCGTGCGTGCGTGCGTGCGTGCGTGTGAGTGTACATTTGACTGTTAAAGCTCTCCACTGTTGCATGTGTAAGAATTGGTTGAATGCAAGCGCTTTGATTTGTTTTTGCAAGATATAGCTCTGTATAAATTTCATTTATTATCGTTATTTTTTATTTTTATCATTACACACACATGTATGCTCCTACGCACGTGTATACGCACACATACACGCGCGCACGCACTCACTCACAAACTCGCACACTTGCACGCACGCACACACGCACGAACGTGCGTTCGCGTGCACACACACACACACACACACAAACACACACACACGCGCGCGCGTGCACACACACACACAACGCAGGCACACACACACATACTATTTTTTATTTTATTTTATTCTCTTATATCGTGGATAATGGGAGAGGCACTCGTGTGCTTTTTCACATTCAGTCCCCATGTGTATGCAGTTTTTGTAAATCTTGTGATCTGTTCCCACCAGCACACAATGGCCTACTCTCACGAAAAGCGGAATAGGATTTAACGTGTGCGCAAGATGTTCTGTGTGCATTTACACACGGGGCCTTGGTTTATAGTCTCATCCGAAGGACTTGTGGGGAGAGTGGAGTCAGCACTGATGTTAACTCCAAGGGAAAAATCTTCTCGCACAGGAAACGAACCCGGGTGATAAAATTTCGCTCCACTTTTCTATAGAGTACGCCATTGTGTGCCGGCGGAATGAATGACAAAATTGACAAAACTGGATACACATTGGGTCTGGATGTACAATAAAATGTATGAGATCTTATTCCATGATTGTCAAAATAAACGAAGAAAAATAAATAAATGCATAAAGAGAGAGAGAGAAAGAAAGAATGAATAAAGCACAAACACATGCACACGCACGCACGCATGTGCGCGCACACGAACACGAAAACGAATACACACACACACACACATACACACACACAACACACACATACAGAGAGAGAGAGAGAGAGAGAGAGAGAGAGAGAGAGAGAGAGAGAGAGAGAGAGAGAGAGAGAGAAGAGATTCTTTTTTGTTGTTGTTGACTTTGGCTATATGCCTATAGATACTATTATAAAATAACTTAAGTCAAGCGTAAACTTCAAAGAGCCCAGCCTGGACTGTTTCTTCGTTACTTCCAGGTGAAACTGTAGGTTTCCCGGTGTAGAGCGTACAGTAGCACTCACAGCCAACATGACATATCCGTTTCTGGAGTCACTTCGAGCCTCTTTTAAGAAGCAGAGAAAGAAATGGTGGTCGAGGTAGGTAAAGTTTAACTTCATAATTTGCTTACATACATACAGCTCTGTTTCTTTAGAATTATGCTTTGATTTCGATTTTGTCAGAAAAGAGGTTAAACTGCTAGTCACACACACATTTAGTAGAATGTTGTCGGTTTTGCAAAATCTGTGTATACTATTAAGAGTACTTTTCGTGTGTAGTTTTACTTTGCTTTCCTCAGTTTTTCTTGTTAGTTCTAGTTCTTGCCTTTATTAGTTATATATATATATATATATATATATATATATATATATATATATATATATATATATATATATATATATATATATGACATATCTCATTCCCAGTTTGACGAAAAAATCGAACTGAATGTCAGTCATTCGGATGAGGTTTATGAGATTATAAACCAAGGCCCCATGTGCGAACGCACGCAGAAAATCTTGCGTACACGTTTAAACCCCGTTCAACCTTTCGGAAGAGCAGCCCATCGTGTGCCGCTAGGAGCGGATGACTTTTTTCTTTTTTTAAAAGACCAGCATGCATACAGGTGTCGTGTTTAGACACCATCCCTGAGAAAGTTGGAGTTGGAGTTGGAGTCCCCAGGGCGAGTCGGGGCTGTATATGGCAGCGTTCTGGTGGCTCCTGCAACGGCACTGGAACCGTTCGTATCGGTCATTGCCTTTCCAATGGACCATTCCAATGAACAATGAACAATGAACAATGAACAAATTTTATTTAAAGAGGGTAATGGCATAAGCAAACATGCTTTTTTACAACCAGCCCTCTGGGCCAAGAAAAAAAAAAAAAGAAAAAAAAAGAAAGGAAGAAAACATACAAAAAACAACAAACTGAATAAATTTAAAAAAAAAAAAAAAAAAAAAAAGGCATAGCAATAGCGAACAAACTGCACATATACATTATATGAGTGAAGACAAAGGAAAAGCAACAACAACAACAACAATAATAATAATAATAATAATAATAATAATAATAATAATAATAATAATAATAATATAGATATCCATGACATCATCCAAATGCAAGAAACATTTTCTACGCTTATATCGTTATCTTTTACAAAACAAGAGTACAAAATCACAAAATCAGATTAGAAAATAGAGAAAGAAAAGATGATTGACTAGAGAGAAGAGTAGAGTAGAGTAGAATAGAATAGAGTAAAGTAGAGTAGACTAGAGTAGAGTAGAGACAGAGAAGGGATAGACAGACAGAGGAG